>JASDQU010253458.1:2805-16064 GCA_032191745.1 Picea mariana
GTGACAGGGTAGATGATGTGGTAGATGTGGCAGAGTTGGTCTAATTGTCGCTTGACACGTGGCAGGGTATTGGAAAATGGTGAGGTGCCACGTGGCCCAGACATGGGCTGCCACGTGGCACCCTATTAATGGTTCGTGGTTATGCAAAATTGTTTGAAGCTTACTGGATTTGAACACCAGACCTCTCGTCGGGTTATGGTTTGGTAGGGCTGGGCTAGCCAACCCGCCCACAAATGTTTCTTATTACATATGCGTTCAAACTTATATTTAAGTTTGAAATAGTGTTTGGTCCGAGCGGGGACAGGGTTGGGGCTAGCCCCAACCCTCGGCGTAAACATCACAGGACCCTGCAATATGAACCTTCTCCCCGATCATTTGTGTGCAGTTATAACAATTGGGACTAATCCCCGATTCCATGGGGATTGACATATGACCCGAAGTATGGTGTTTAGTTAGCACGGGAATAAAAGAGGTTAGCCTTGATCGGTCAGGCTAGCTCGTCGACCAAGGGCATAACCATCGGGTTATTTCGAGGGCTAATCCCACAGGTTGCACTTGGAGGCTAGCCCGAGGACACGTGGGCCACTACGTATGACAAGAGTTGGATTCTAGTTGGGGGCCAGCGCACAGGTAGTTAGCGCCTGGCCATATGGTGAGCTGCCATACGACCAGGGGCAAGCGCATAAGGGGCTTCTCCCCAATATTTCTCCAAATTAGTTTTTAAAACTATGGTATATGATTTTTTATTGATTTTATATGCAGTTTTGGAGATTTTTGGCCCTTTTTGGGGGATATTAGGCCCTTTTTTAGCCCAGATCTTGGGAGGAAGTTGGGAGATGGTTACCAACTTCATATCTATATAAACCATGCCTTATTGAGGCCATGAGGACTTTCAAAGAAGGTTTATGCTGAAGATTTTCCAAGCCAAAGCCATTTTTTATGCAGGGAAGCTGTTGAGGAGCGCACATTTGTGGGCCATTTCTGGGAGCGCCAGACATCCATTTTGAGTGTTGTTTCTTCTGTTGGGATCTAGAGATCTGGTAGAACAAGACCAGATTAGTTTTGTAACCTTTTGGCACTGTTGTGATGTACTTATCAATCTTTGAACAGAAATAATAAAGCCTCAGCCACTGAGACAAAGGCTCGGAGACATATGCGAGATTTTCGAACTCCTTTATCACATTGGTGTTATGGTTTGTTGTTGTTTTATGCTTCATTTCAGTTTTGTACATGTTTATATGGCTGTCACATTTCTTCTATACTTCTTCCTCTTTCTTTAAGTTTCCTAATTGGTTAATCAACACATGCTTAATAACTCAACCATTGTCATTTAAAAGATCTTTTTGGATAACTTAAGGTGTAGGAACACTTGATTTGAAGGATTTGAAGTTCCCTAAACAATCAACTACTAAGTTTCTATTGAAAAGTGATAATGGTTTTTTTTTGATACCTACCCCCAAAATCCTAACCTAAACTAAAATTTGTTTTGTGACCTCTCGAGGAGGATCTTAGTAGGTTCTTAGGGTTTTGTTTTAATTTTTTGGGGGGATTGTGGTCATGGACCAATCATATTGCTTAATGATGTGTTGAAGGATATTTGAGAACACTTGAGTCTTTTTTATCCTCCTAGATCACTTGTGGGCATAATGAGGATAACATACTTTGAATAAAGTGGGTTGTGGATGCCTTAATGTGTGAGAGTGTGAATATGTGCAAGGGTGAAAGTGTGCAAAAAATATGTTTATGAGCAGATTTTCAACATGTGGACATCGTGGGGTCCATTACTGATTACCTATAAGGTCAAAATTCTCCCAAGAATCTCCTCTTTGGTGTTAAACCTCTCTAAACACCAACAACAACATGATGACAACTCTCAACCTTTCACTTGCCTATCTAGAATAGTCCCCTTCTTAAGCCTGATCGCTTACTAATCTTGCGCCAGTCTAATTCCCTAAAACCAAGTGCTAGTCTGAGATCTTATACCTTAACCCCTCAAAACTACACTCATTCATATGACCTCACACTCAAAACCATAGGATATTTTGCTGGGGGGGGTGATGTCCCAGTCCGAATCTCTAGGCAATGGGTGCCCGCAATGACATGATGTCAACATGCGTCCCTGAGTTATAGTACATGTTGAAATTTTGGAAGGGTTGGGAAGTATTAAACCTTGATCTCTTTTCTTGTGTGCAATTTATAAAAACTGTTGATATCACCTTTGATCAGACGATTGGATCTCATCTGCTCATGATAATTCCAAATCTCAAATCATTGTTGATCCTAAAGTTGATCAACGGTCTATGTAGTACTTGATCTGACGATCAATCTAGAAGGTCCTTCTATCCCAATCTAATTGTGACCCTTCAATGTCAAACAAAAATAAATCGTTGGGAAGTGATACCCAAGAGGATGTGGTCCATCGATCAAGGTTCTTCAGTCAATCCTGAGAGTCCACGCCAATGAAACAAAACACGTGAAATTTAATAATGTTTGGTTCAGTCCTGGAACCACTCTACGCACAATCCTCTCACTTGCAACCAAATAACCTCACCACTATGTCCAAACGTTGTATACACATAATTTAACAAAGAAAATTTACAAGAAAACACAATTCCACGGAGTCTAATCTTTATTTAAATCCTTTGAAGGAATAAGATTAAAATAGGAACGCAGTATTCATTCTCGGTCTCTTGGACCTTTATAATCCACACTTCTACACACTCAATATCACACACTCCTAAACTACAAATTTTAGAAAACATTCAATATATCTTGATCCTTTGGATACCTCACATCCCACAAAAATCTTGAGTTATCTAAGCAAAATCCCAATCTGTAAATTATTCCTAAATTCTAGTTACAACTCTATACCTAGCAACAAACTCAACAAAAATGTCTTATAGAGACAATCTCGTAATTATTACAAATATAATAAAAGAAATTAGGGAACCAACTCCCTTGGTAAATGGTTTTGACCCTTAAGGTCAATTATAAAACTTGTTGTCAGATGATCCTGCATTAGACTCTCGGGGAAGAAAAGAATTGTTCACTAGATCTTCAAGGTCTACTTCGTACTTGGAAATTTATGTTGATATCATATAAGTAGCATCCTCTACTCGCTGACCCTTCCATTTGACTAAATATTGGAAGTAGTCCTTACCTTTGGTTTTCTTTGTCACTCATTGATCCAATACTTCTTTAATCTCTTTTTGCACTGCTCTGGGTAGTTGTCCTTTCCGTCTGATGGTCTGATATTCATTACTTATAGGTTCATTTGTTGAAACTCCTTTTGTCTCCATGAAGGGATACAAATATGCAACATTAAATATTGGAGAAATTCCAACACCACTTGGAAGTTCTATCCAATATTCATTAGAAGAAAATTTATTTAAATATTACATGGCCCAATTTTATTTAAGTTTCAGTTTATTATAGGTCCCTACAGGAAACCTCTCTTTCCTCAAGTATGCCATGACCAGTTCACCAAATTCAAAATCCACCAGTATTCTTCTCATGTCTTCCCTTTGCTTATATTGGTGGTTTCTTTCTTTCAACTTCTACTTGACCCTATCCTGTAATTTCTGCATACTCACTGCAAAATCCTCACCATCAGCACTCTTGTTTTCCTAAATTTCTTAATTCATATACTCCTCTTGGATGCATTCCATACAATATTTGGAATGGACTCATCCCAGTGCTTCTATTCGATGAGTCATTATATGAAAACTCAGCTTGAGCAAGCATCTGATCCCATTTCTTAGGGTTCTCATTCAAAAAGCTCCTCAAAATGTTTCCCAGGATTATGTTTACCACTTTTGTTTTCTCATCAGTTTGTGGGTGATAGGCTGAGATAAAACTAATATTAGTACCAAGCTTCTTCCACAAGGTTCTCCAAAAGTGTCCCATAAATCCAGTGTCTCTATCTGAAAATATACTTTTGGGTAAACCATGCAATCTTACCACCTCTCTAAAGAACATATTGGCAATATTTGTAGCATCATTGGTTTTTTTACAATCAATAAAATGTGCCATCTTATAGAATCTATCAACCACAACATGAATTAAAGAATTACATCTTTGTGTTCTTGGCAATCCCAACACAAAGTCCATACTCATTGCATCCCATGGCCTGTTAGAAATGGGTAGTGGATGATACAGTCATGTATTATGAATCCTCTCTTTAGGATGCTGAAAAATTATGCACTTTTTCACAAACTTCTTCACTTGATTCTTCATACCAGGCCAAAAAAAAAAAAAAATTACCTGAGAAAAAGTTTTATCCTGGCCAAAATGTCCTGAAAGTCCTCCATTGTGCTTTTCTTTGATCAGGGTCTCCCTCATTGAACAGTTGGATATGAACAACTTGTTTTTCTTGAACAACAATCCTTCCTGTAGAATATAGTCCAACCACTGACTCCTATTGCTAGAAACTAGATTTTCACAAGCTGCATAAGCATATTTGAAATTTGCATAATCTCAATAGATTTCCTTTAAACCATCAAATCCTAAAGTGCTAACTTGAAATTCTTGCAAAATTATATTAATTCTACTCAATGCATCACCAACTTTATTTTCCTTACCAGTTGTGTGTTTAATCACAAAGGTAAAATTCTACAAAAATTCAACCTACTTAGCATGTCTTTGATTCAGTTTGGTTGACTACTTATAAATTGTAATGCATGATTGCCAGTGTAAAGAACAAACTCTTTGGGTATGAGGTAATGTCTATATTTGTTCAGTTCCTACACAATTGCATAAAACTTCTTATCATAAGATGAATATTTTTGTTATCCTCATTCAAATTCTCACTAAAATATGCAATTGGTATTTGTTCCTGGCTCAATACAACTCTTATTGCAGTCCCATTGGCATCAGTCTCAACTTGGAAAGACTTATCAAAGTATGGAAAAGCTAACATAGGTTGTTCAATGATATGTTTCTTCAAAATTTGAAGGTATCGATCAACTGCTACTGTCCACTTGAATGGCTATTTGTTTTCTTTAACAGTCTAAAAAATTGGAGCACATAACTGACTGAATTTTTTGATAAATTTCCTATAAAATTTTGCTAAACCATGGAAACTGCTTACCTCGTATACATTTCTAGGAGTAGGCCAACTTATTATTGCTTGAACCTTCTTTGTTTCCATCTTCAATCCTTCTTCAAATACTACAAATACCAAATATATCAGCTCATTCTCAACAAAACTGCATTTCTTTAGATTTATCAGCAACTTTTCTTTTTGCATGGTATTCAAAACCAATCTGAGATGTCTAAGATCCTACTCTCTTGTCTAACTATATATCAAGATATCATCTAAATATATTTTCACAAAATTTCCAACAAATTCTTTCAAAACCTCATTCATGAACCTCATAAATGTACTTGGAGCATTTGTGAGCCCAAAAGGCATCACTAACCATTCATACAATCTGTTATTAGTTTTGAAAGCAATTTTCCATTCATCTGCTTCTCTTATCCTAATTTGATGATATCCACTCTTTAGGTCAATATTTGAGAAATACTTAGCACCACTTAAATAGTCTAACAAATCATCAATGCGAGGCAATGGAAATTTGTACCTTATAGTAATCTTGTTGATTTCTCTTGAATTAGTACACATGCACCATCCTCCATCCTTCTTTGGGTTGAGTATTGTTGGTACAACACATGGGCTCAGAGTTTCTTTCACCAATCCCTTATCCAAAATCTCTTGCACCTATTTCTTGATTTCTTCATTCTCTTGTGGGGTCATTTTGTAAGCTACTTTATTGGGAAAACTTTATCCAAGTATCAGGTCAATATGATGGCTAATACTTCTCATAGGAGGTAAAGCATTTGGTAATTCATGTACTATAATATCAACAAATTCATCAAGAATAACTTTAACTTCTGCAGGTAAATCATCTAGATTTGTATTAGTGAGTATTAACTTTGGCTTACCAATCAAGAAAAAATGTACCTCTTCTTCCTTCTTAACTTCTTGCAATAGTTTCTTCCCACTTATCAACAGTTCAATTGGATCAACTTCCTATTTGGATCCTTCGTCCTGCAAAGGAAACAATACATGTTTCTTCCCATCCTTTTCAAGAGAATAGGTATTCTTCCTAACATCATGAATGGATTTTATGTCATATTTTCATGGCCTCCCCAAAAAAACATGGCAGACATCCATGGGTATTATATCACATAATGCATCATCTTTGTAGCTACCAATATGGATTTCCACATCACATTGTTCATTTACCAAAATTTGATGTCCTTTCTACAACCAAGACACTTTGTTGGGAAAGGGATGTGTTGTCCTATTCAATCCCAACTTCTCTACCATATCAGTGGAAACCAAATTGTCTATGCTACCACTATCTATGACAACCTTACAACACTTTCCTCTCAACTTGCATATAGTGCTCACTAAACTCTTCCTCTGGGATGGTTCCTTAGCTTCCTTTTCTGACTTGATCAAAACTCTCTTCATCAATAATGATTCCCATACCTATGGAGCTTATCCTTTTATGTTTGTACTCACATTCTCTTCTTTGGATTCTACTATATTTTCATTTCTTTGACTCGCTGATTTATTTTTTGGATAGTCCAATGACATATGGCCTGTCTTTCCACATATGTAACATCTGACTTCTCTACCTCCTCTACCTTTTCCTCTAGAGAAAAATATTCTACCTGTTAATTATCCTCGTCTTGATGGTTGATTACTTGATCTTGAGCTTGAGCTTGAGCTTGATTACTTGATTTCCTTCTAGGAGTAACGTGGGAGGATAAACCTTGGATTTCAAGCAACCAATGAGTAGCATGTTTAGTGGGTGAAGGATTTCTAACTTGCCCAACACCTATGCTCATTGACAACATCTCTATCTCTCATTCTAAGTCTATAAATCCTTTTTATACAACATTGATTTGATCACTTTCATATTTGGATGATGGTTGGAAATGGAGAATGCAACAATGAAACTCTTGTGGAGGAACTAACAACCCACAGTCATCCAAATGAACGACATTCAGAGTTTTGTGGCCAGTGGGAATGATGGATGCTTATCCCCTTTGACAGGAGAATGAATTACTCTTACATTTCCACCATAATGATTGTAGTCATCACACGCCTCAATAACTATGTGAGGTAGACTTTCTCACCAACATCTACCTACCTTTATTATTGGATCTCTAATTCTAAGGGGGTGGATGGATTCATTTAAGGTACAGAATGTAAAAGATATGATATCCTAGGTTGACACTTGGAAATGGAGGAATATGTTTCATCATGCCTCATTTTCTCTCCTCCTCTTATGGAATCATAGCCCCTCTCTTTCTCTCCATGGGCATCTTGGACCATTGTATATTATCATCCAACATTAATAATTACACAATTTTGAGTACATAGTGATAGGACCATCACACATTCTATAGAAGGTATATTTACAACATCTACATGACTAGCTATTCAATAACTAGGTATTGGCCTTGATATCTACACCAGAATTACATACAAGAATATTTAAATCATTTACACATGGGATCCTTTATTACGCTGATAGGTGCACACCTATTGGAAATGGCCACAATTAATGCCCTTTTAAATACAGATGGGATTTTAATGGACACGATTTGATATGCTCTGAATATTCTTCATCGTCACAAGGAATGAAGGGTTGTGATTTCAAGCATTAACAGCCTTGCATGACAAAGGATGTTTGTTCGTCATTAAAATGGGTGATTAAGATGATTATCATAACAATGGTGTTTTACTGCATTTAGGTTTTTTATTATGCTTTGGTTTTTAGGTTTTTTATAGTGCTTTGATTTTTTACTGCATTTAAGTTTTTTTATTTAGGTTTTTTTTACTGGCATGTCATCCCACTTCCCTTATCATATGTGTTGCTTTATCTGTGAGTGGGAAAGAACTATGGGTGTGTGTCGCGTTGTGTGTTACTAGCTTTCAGTATTTTTTTAGTCATGCACTCCAACCTTTTTACTAGTCGTGAGTGGACTCCTTCGACACCATGGAATCTCCAAGATAATTTCCTATCGACGTTAATTAGCCACTTAACTTGTGACTATGCTAGTTTAAACTCAAATGGATTAACTCCTATCCTTTTAACAACTTATTTACAATCCATGCATAATTTTATCTAACACATCGTAAGGATCGAAATTGGGTTATAAGTCAACATTATTCGATGTTATGGGCATGGTTTTTTACTTCTCAACATTATTTCTTGTTATATTTCCAACCTAATAATTTTAAATGCGAAAGTCATTGGAAAATTATTGGAGCAATTTCTTCTTGTAATACTAAATTGCTAATTTTAAATGTGAATGTCATTGGGCATATGCCAACATTTCTTCCTGCATTGTTGACATATCAATTTCAAATGTGCATGCACCTAGAAATATGTTAGTATTATTTCAACCCTCATATCTAACCTATTATTTTATTCTTCAAAGTAAATTTGTTCTTATGGCCCAAAATATTACAAAGGCACTATTAAGGATTTTCTTAAAAAACAAGAATCATTTGAATTGAGATAGGAGGAAGACAAGCTGGTGATTGTATTACATTGTTAAAATGGTTCATCGTTGATGTAAGGTACCATATGTATTTATAAAGTAGAAACAAAAATATTATGATAAATACTTGTGGGACAACAAAATAGAGATAACAACAACAAAAGCAATGATACCTTTATTGATATAAAGCCAAGTTCACTTGCCTCTTCGAAGGGGAAAACTCCAGTAAAGCATATCTCTATTGAAAGACTTTTGCATGCCTTCTACCCCTATTTATACTAATTCTATCTTCTAAATAACATTCTAGAGGAAGATCTTTCTAGAAGCAGAATCTTCTATTAAGTCTTCTTACATTAGAGTTGTTCATATTATTATATAGGCCTTATTTACTAATGCCATCCCTTATTACATGTAAAATACATTAGTCTACCTACGTGAGGGGTTAGGGAGATTAAATCCCTAACATGCCCTCCCTCTTGAAAAACAACCTTGTCCAAGCCTTGAGATGAGGAAATTGTTGCAGAATGGTATCTGACTCCCAGGTGGCACATTCTAGTGGTGTATCCTTCCACTGAACTAAAACTTCCTTGATGGTGCAATGATGGAGATGATGCTTGTGTTATAGAAAGATTGGCCTCACCCCATGCAACTTTCTCAGAAGGTATTTTCCATTTCCCTATTCAGATTTGAAGTCCCTTTTTGCAATTCCCAAAGCTAAAAAATCATATTTTTCCACATATATGCACCCTAATAGTTATACAGCATGTGTATACACAGGTTGCACCATTACAGCCCATGTACATTGAGTTTTGTGCTCAAAATTAAAAAATGGTGTCGGGTTTCCCTGTCACGTCACGAGATCCATGATCCTTGACCTTTCATATACTGGAAATGTTTCGACTCGACCCTTCAGTTCCATTTGAAGGATATAAATGGGCCATATCCAAGCTGTGGAAAAGGAGAGGAATTTAACTTTGAGAGCAAAGTTACTCTGGAGAAATTATTCACTTCATATTGAGTGTGCATCCCTTTGTCCTTTTAAGTCTGAACACATTGTTCATCCCCCAAGCTCTTCCCTCTTTGATAGAGAACCTCATTGTCTCTCTTATATGAGCTTGCCTTTGGTGGAGGATTGAAGTGGTGGAGGCCCAACTGGAAGGGACTTAGTTTCTCGGTTMYGAGACGTKYYGACACAGAAGTTTGTCATTCATACACTTATGTTGATCATATTTTAATAGAAATACTCTTTTCTCGTCCAATTAATGTCTTGCAAGTATTTGAATTGTTATTCCATGGGAATATTTGTTATGAATATTGATGGATTATGCTATTATATGTGCTAATTATATATATTATCACCAAATGATTTCATATCTTGGTTGTTGAGGACAAGTTGTAGGTGTATAGTTTTTAGTCGAGTGCTCAACGGTAGTATTCTTCAAACATCCGGACAAGGTAGGCTCTTTATCTTGTCTTGTTAGCATATTTGTTTATATAGCATACTTGAGACTAGAGTTGATTTCTGCAGTCATTCCGTCTGTTGTGGTTTACCCCATGCCATAGAGTGATTTTCCTCATAATAGAATTGGCGATCATACTAGGGAATGAATCTTCTTTTCGGGGTTTGGAGTGTTTTTTACCTTTGATTGCTCTCGGTTAGCTTGAGTTTTCTTGTCGTCTGATTGCTTGACAACCTATTTTCATTTTGAATCTGAGTTTATTGGCCTTATCCTTAACCTGGCAGTGTTTTAATACATATACGTGGTTTTTCCCTCGATAGACGTGTACATACGTGAGTTGTCGTTCTATAGGGCACATACATATGCATTTTTTTCTTGAATAGTCGCGTACATCATCCTTGTTTGCTTGATTGTTGATTTTGGTTTTTGTTGGGTAAGTTTTGATGGTTGTTGAGTCTTCTTGGGTCTTTGTCATAACTGTTAAGTGCCTGCAGTGTGATAGGAAACCTTTCCTTGATTGAATTTTAGGGCGATTTTTTCTTTATCATCATCTTTTTTCATTGGTTGTCCTTGCATCTTGGGCTGGGTGTTTTCTTCTTAATATCCTACTTGGTTGGTCTCTTTTTGCTTACAGTAGGGTTTATATATCAATTTGTTGTTTAGTCCTTGCATTTTCATTTCTTTATATTGAAAATACAAAAAATATACATTTTTCATGTTGGCATTTGATCTTTTGGGTTCTTATCATTGATCTTAATACATGTATGGAAAGATTGCATCTTATTTGAAATTGCAGAGTTGAATTGAAAGTTGCATTTTGAAGGGCTTAACATTCATTGAGAATTGAAGTTAGGACTTTGCATTATATTCATATTCATATTCATTTCCTTTACTTGTTGAGTCATAACATCATCAGTTTCACGACCACATATTTGGAGTAAACAAAGCCACTAAAAGTAACGCTGCTAAATTTAAAATTGATTAGAAACGATTTTATTTTTTGAGGGTGCACAAACCAGTTTAAGATTTAGAACCTTCGAATAGGATTTTGTGAGTAAACTTCTCCAAGGCTATGAAACTCAACATATGTGTCTGACTAAGGGAATGGTGAAATTCATTGTATAATTGGTGATGTCAAGAGGCTCCGCTCACACCGGAGTTAAGCACGAGGTCGTGCAAAGTTGGTTGTACAGATATCCCTCTAATTTCTTCTTAGCGTCAGAGATATTTCTGGGGATCTATTCATATATGGGGGTCTTGTAAGTACCTTTACCTCTGTGAGAGGCAGTGATTTCGAAATTTTGGGTTTTCTTACCCTGCCCACACGGTGGACCTAACCTACGTCTATTCGCATGCGCATTGGTTATATCGTGGTGGCTTTAGTTGCTTGACATAGTTATCCACATAGGTTACTTGCAAGGATTATTCTACAGGTACCCTGAGTCAAATAAGGGTCAGAAAACACACAGCCTTTATGGAGGATTACCTCTCCGGGGGGATCTAACCGACTGCGTTGTTAAGCCCACGAGGGCCCTTATAACTGATTCATATACCTCTGTTCTTTTGAAGGGAGTCTCAGGCCCCTCTTGGGCAAGGCATACTTGCTTTAGTGAGGGAGGCCCCTTTCAGCCACTTTATCCTATTGGTGTGCATAATGGCCTTTTTTGTTTATGTTAGTGTGCTCTTTGATTGTTAGTTGACCTTAGTATTTGTTTGTGTATCTCAAGTTTTGAGTCATCATGGAGCCAGACCAGCTTCCTTGCCGGTCTCGTCGTTTGTTGAAGTTACCACCGCATCTTGAGTCTTTGACTTCTAAAAGGCATAAAGTCATCAAGCGTGGTACACACACCTCCACCTACCAAAATTTTGATCATACAAGTATGAGTACTAAGTCGAGTCATAAAGATATTGGGATTCCTTCAACTCCCATACCTACTATAGTTAATGGTACTCCTTCGACGCCTTCAACCACCAGGGTTGTAGTGCCGGAGTTTCCCGTCCTCACTCCTATCCGGCCTATGGTTGCTACTCAACCCATAGTCACAAACCCTTTTGGGCCTCTTTTTCATTCGTCGTGATATAATTCTTAGTCCATGCCTATGGCCTCTAACCCTTTCTCTTATGGTATGTCGAATCTTACATCGCAACTTTCTACCTCCATTCCAGCAATGAATACAAATCTTAGTATTGTACCTGGGGGCATGGCCCCTCCGTATATTCCTCTCTCACTTTGTGGAACTCAAATTCCCTAAACAAATCCATCGGTCGGGGTTCAACCTCCTTTATTCTTTGGATCTAATCCTCGTCTCAATATTCCTGGATGGATTAATCAACCAGGCGGACAAGCTATTGCTTATGTTTCATCCTTTACACATGCCTCCTCCACCTCGATTCCAACCAACATGTTTGGCATGACGAGTCAACCTCTATCCTCCATATTTCCACCCAAAGGAGGTCAATTTCATACTTTTGGAAACCCCCAACCTGGAGCTACTCCGACTGGGGGAAATATTTACTACCCTCATCATAACATTCCTACTAGAATGGTGCCTAACCAACCCCTTATGAATCAGTTTGGAGGGGGTTTTTACAATCCCGGACAAGGCCATGGTGCATACCAGAAACCTGGATGGACTATGATTCCTCAGCATCAATCTTTCCCGAGAGCTTGGGGCCAGATGCTGCAACCTTGTCTCCCTTTTCTGGCCATGCTTAATTTTCCAGACTTGTCAAGATCAATGAATGGAATTTACCAGACTTTTCAATATTAGCATTTGTCACATAACTGAAATAAAGAAAACACATTCACCAATGTACACATTGTAATATAAGTAAAACTGAAGACCAATGTTTTTTATATTTCATTTCTCCAAAAATATGGTGTCATAGTACAAAATTAGGGCTCACACACTCAAAATACATATACAGTCGATCGATACAATAACCATGAAATCTATGCCTGCGATGCTATATGTGCGTCATGATATCATAGTATGGAATTTTCGAGACACCGGAAGAGTCGCACCCAAGCACGGGGCACACCTACCACCTGTCGTTGCATCGCCTCCGGCAGATCCTCTACCTGAACCATGGGAATTATTTGCATCAAACGAGACAGGTTGCCCTGCACATTTTGAAGAACTCTCTCACCATCTCCTCCTGTGGGCTCATCCCCCCCCGGTACCTTTTCCAGTGTCATGGGAGTCCATATGGTCATCGCTAACCCACATCTGTGTAAAAATACATGTTTAAATTAGTACTTGACATCATCCAAAA
>JASDQU010253459.1:0-16147 GCA_032191745.1 Picea mariana
CATATGCAATTAATTGGATTAAACGACATTGTGTGGACATAATTCGCTCATAAATGATAGTCGACCTAAAATTTAGCAAAGCGTAATAATAAAAAGTAATTTGAAAACACTGAAAACAGAGTCAAAAGCGAAAGCGATGATTCCGTTCTCGTCAAAGGAAATTGACCCAAACACTTGAGTAATATATATATATATATATATATATATATATATATATATATTCTTAAATGCCTCTCTTTTGAATTAATAGCATGTATTATATGAAGACATCTAGCTATTATTATTTTATTTTTTACAAAGCTACATCGATTTTTTTATTTTGTTTTAAGAAAAGTTAATAATTATTAAAGAAAAAAAAAAATTTAATAATTAATAAAAAATTAAATTAAAAATATATTAATAAAAAATTAAAATGTGTATATTTTTGTAAACTTATATATATAATTTTTTTATAATGCAGTAATGTAATAATGTAATATAGTAAACTTGAATTGGGGTGGTTAAATTGTTTAAAGATCATGGGATTTTGTTTTAGATGAAAAATTAATACTTCATGAGGTTTATCTTCATTTCACATCGTGCTAAATATTTTCAATGATCTTGTAACTCCAAACTAAAGCTTCATGTCCACCTACAATAATAATAAATATGTGACCACAACTTTTCCAAAGAAAAATAGAAGAGGAAGAAAAAGTAGTGACAAACAAAGAAGGTGGGAGAAGAACAATTTTTCTTTACAACCACTAAAACTACATCCAATTGCCATGAAAAAATTCTAATAATATATAAATAGTAAAATTTAATATGATTAGTGAAAAGTATTAATATAAAAATTACAACAAATATATGGAATTATTGCAGTAAATGCACATAAATTGTTAAACTATATACATATTTAATAAAAACAAAATAATTTAAAAAAGGAAAAAAACTTTTGTTTGGGATGATATGGAACTAAAATTAAATGTAGATATTTTCAAAATTTTATGAATAATAAGAAACTTTTCTTTGGTCTATTTCCTAATTGTTGTGATTATTTTCATTCTTCATTTCACATAAAGTTAAAAAATTTGCACAATTATAATATTTTATGCATAACAATTTTATGAATTGACATCCCCAACGTGTTGGCTTGATCAGAAAACAACATTGATTTGACACAGTCATACTCTATTTCCTTCCCAATAGGTGGGCTTAGAGAAACAAGACACCATGTGAACGATATTTCAATTGTTCATACATGACTCATGATGACCCCTCATAGTCAATAGATTGTTGTTTTCCATACTTTCATTGCAACAAATGTGTCATGAAAGGAAGCATAGCTTGAACCAACACTATTAGAACCTCCTAATTTTTTCTAGATATATTGGATAGATTCTTTAGTGTGATCTATAGATTAATGTTTATGATGAAGCACCCATCAATATTGGTAGTATCTATTTGAATTTTTTATGTATTGTGGGATGGGAGAACAATTTTTTATGGTTTATCATGAATATGTATAATTGTAATTATTTTTTTTCTTTAAGGATTAGGGGAGTCCAAAGAGGGTCTCTTGAGAGACTATACGTGTTAGGTTTTATGCTAGATGGGGTCCTTTTGCACATATATGCAATGTTGAAAAGCATATAAAGAATGCGGTTTTATTTTATATAAATGAAATTACAAATTTTGTCCTTGAAAAAAACATATGGACTCCAAAGAAATAAGTATAAACCAAACATGATGACCAATACATGGAACTTGGAAGCTACATTGTACATGTATAGTCACCCTACCTCAATGTAAGGATACTAGAATTAGGAGCATACAATATTCAACCCTTATAAATGAGAATCCCATGGTTTTCTAGATGATACCCTACACAAACACAACATTGTATGCTCAAATAAATTACATTATTCATATCATTATGGGTAGTAAAAGTAGGAGAATACATTCAACCCTTATAAATGAGAATGTCATAGTTTCATATTACCTGGGTAATCGGGTAGTACGAATAAGGGTACATTCAAGCCTCCTTAGTTGGTGCCATAAGATATTGGGTCAAGTACTACTTTTCAACCCTGCACATATATTAGAGAGCTATAGTAGAAGGAAACCATTTTTTGTAGGAAATCTAAAAACACTAACCCTCGGGAAAGGAACACAACATAAAGAAAACAAAAGAGCTATAGTGTCACGCAAGCCTACCTCTTGCATTCTGATTGCGACATTGCTACACAAATTTTTCTTGATAAGAATTTGCAAATGTTTTCACTGCAGTATTTTGAGGATGAACTATAACTTTACAGAAGTAAAAAAAAAAGAGAGTATAGTGGTCTCATTGGAACCCTTATTTGGGACCTATTCCCTTGGGTTCCTCTATTTGTCCTGATCACTGTGGTACCTATCATGTTTAATCCCTTCTTTCCTCAGTGGACCCAACCCCCTTTTTGACACCCTTATTTTGGACCTGTCTTGTTCGATTTCTCTCTTTGCCTTGATCATTGTGGTACCTATCACTTATAAGAATTTTTGTTTCTACAGACCCACCCACCCTTCCCAACACACTTATTTGACACCTATCCCATTGCATTCCTCTTTTTTCCCTGATCGTCGTGATATCTATCATTTCTCCATCCTTTTTCCATGGACCCACTTCCCCTCCCCAACACCCCTCATTCCCAAATGGCCAACACCTGCAACCAAAAACTTCTTCACTCATAAGATGAATCCAAACAACACATGGAGGACATCCATACAATGACTTATGACCTTTCTTCCACCAGTTCCAAATTGGCAACCTGTTGGCAACAAGATTTTCATGTCAATTTTAATGATGTTTAAAACATAGTTTTAATGGAATAAAATTTTGTATAGCCACCTCTTTGTGTCTACGAAGACTTCGATTATTATTTTGTTTTGAAAAAATTGCTTGATTAGCTATGTGTTTGATTTCATTTATTTCGTTAAATCTATCTCTTTTTCTTGTTCAATTTCATGATTGTTTAAGCATGAAATTGAAACAAACTTGGTATGAACACATCATACAAATTTTAAAGTTTCTCTATGTGAAATTGGATGAGTACCTACATAACCTAATGATCTTAAGAACCTTAGAGGGTATTGAGCTTATCATTTTTTGAATGGTGTCTTTACCATTAGCATATGATTTGGTCACCTTTGGGGAATGCCTTAGTCATTTTATACATTTGGAGTGTTAATTATCACCTAGCACCTCCATGATCGTTCATAAAACTAAAACTTTGATATAACTTGAAATATGAATGTCATCCCATATTGTCATATCACAGTCTAATCGTTGTTGTACAGGACTGTCATCCATGGTCTAAAACAATTACTCCTTCGTCCTGCTACCTTAAGCTCACATTCATTGCCTCGGTGGTGGTGCTTCGTTTTTGGGTTAAGTTGTCAATAGAGGAGGTGTTTTTCAATTACACTTGTTCTCCAGTTCAAGATTCACTCAACAACCTAAGTGGTGGCTATGGTGGCTTTCTCCCCAAGCCTTAGTTATCGGGTCACCTCCAAAAATGTAGAGATTATCCTTCATATTAGGTGGTTTCAAACATACATCCCTCTTCACTACTCCTGCTAGTATATCATGACCAAACCCATGGCCCCTGTGGTGAGGATAGAGACAAATGGCTCACAAGCCTTGCTCTCCCATGATGACATTCTATATGATCTCGTGAGCTTTGGGTGGGTTAATTTTATACGGTCCTTAGAAGGTTTTAACGTCGAAGTCACTCAAGCTTTTGCACAGACCTTTGATGGCACTAGGACCAAAATAGGCGATTTGCAGTTGGAAGTTAGTGAGAATTTGATTGCAGAAGCCATGGGATTTCCCCAAGAAGGATCTCACTAGTTCAAGAATATCAAATTCGAAGGAATCCCTTGGCACCTGCTAATGGTTTCCAAGAGGTTGGGCTACAATGTCAAAGGTACACCAATAGTTTTATTTAAACCTCGATGGCACAGTTTACTGTTGATACTCAAGCAATTTGTCACTTGTGAGGGACGATATTGACTAGTTTTCCTGTTTCATATTCGTTTGTGAATGGTTTTCCTAGGGTTTGGTTTAAATATGTCGTTCTACCTACTTAAAAGCCTTCAAAAAATGGCTAGATTTTACTAGAGGCAAAACCTTAATGCTCAGTCCATTTTATTTCATCATGGCCTAATTCGAATTTTGGTCATTTCCCAATTATCAAAGGTTGGAGATAATTGGCAATATTTCATAGATAGGAATGGGTTCGCTCCTCCTAAAACCATAATCAAATCACCTCTACGTTTTGATGAGCCCACCAGCCCTTGCCTATCGGCTCCTTCTCTGAGAGACCTTCATGTCGACTTGCAAGAAACCCTGTGTCAATTACCAAAACCTTTGTTGATTTTCATAAATCGTCTAGAGGAACACACTAGAGGCGCAATTTTGTTCCTAAAAAATCCTTAGAAGATGTGTTGGATAATTTGAAGGGCAAGATTCTTGTTGTTCCTTGTCCTAGGCAAGATATGCTTTGTTTAAATGAAATTAAAACCAAGAAATAGGGAAGAATTAAAATGCAAAGGGTTCTCGATATTGATTTAAAGAAAAAAAGATCTGGTCGACTCCTTTCCAAAATGCTAAGGAATTGACATCACAATTGTGAAAAACCTATCCCTATTATTGATGTCGACGACCGGATTTATGTTGATGATATTGGCGTTGATGCACCCCAATATGATTTAGTATCAAATTTGCCTCCTTTATTAAAGGAACAACAAGGTTTCTCAAGTATTCAGTATGATCTCAAAAGGATCATGGAATAGGGAAAATCTCCCACTACAGATCAGACTCATCCATTACAAATTTTAGAACCAGTGTATTGTGAGAATTGTTTTGACTGGATAGAAAGATACTATCGAGGTATTCCTTACCTACAGGCACAGTTGAATCAAGTGATCACTCATAGCTCAGTTCTTTAAAGGGAAAATAATGATCTCATGGATTTCATTCTATCGAATTTACACAAGGCCAATAAGCGTTTCAAGAGATCGGGAAATGTGGTTATTAACAACTCCACCAGTTTCAATGCCATTATAAACTCAGATTTGTATGATGTTTCTCTTTCAAATTTTTAATTGGTAAATAGTTTTCTTATAATTTACAATTGGATTTTGTTTGAATAATAAATGAATTCATTTTGATTTTGTGTTTATTTAGACCAACTATTAAATCGAAGATTCTGTAGCTTGTCTTTTAAATTATTTATTTGATTATTGTCTAATTTAGATTTCGTTTTCCTTGTCTTAGGTGAACAATAGGCCGATGTGCTAGGATTAGTGGAATGAGTCATAGGTTGAGTGTATAATGGACTTGTAATTTTCATTTTTGAAAAACAATGTTTAATGATGTAACTATTTTGGATTGTAAGACTTCAACATAATTATCTTTTTTGTTATTTTGTTTTAGTAAAATCTTATTTAAAAAGATTTGTCTCTATCTTGCATGATATGATGAATAGATTGGGAACTTGTTTAAATAGCACTACTTGCCCAGTGATAGGGGAAATTCCTCTTGGACCATATGATGGACTTATTGTTTTGAAACTATATGGGATACAATTTACTCTTTTTCTTTCGTCCTTTTGTAGACTGTGCAATGTTTTCATTGTCTTCTCATGTAATTTTGGGATGTGAAATGTTATTTGTATAGAACTAGCTTTAGTCTGTTCTGCATATAATATTTCATGTTATGTTTTTCTCTATGTGATTCATTATATTTTGGTTCTGTTGATATCTATTACTGTTCACCTATCCAAGCATTTTGAGTTTACATCTAATGTTAGGTAGCTGGTAATACCATTTACTGAGAGTTGGAATTTATTTCATTTTCAGTTATTGGACATTCTAAAAGTCACATGATATAAAATTATTTGTCATTCTGTCATCATAGTTTCGTTCTGGAATATAAAAGACTCCTTTGAGTTTTTTTCCAGGAAGTATCCTTCTTTCTTTTTTCATAGATTTATACTTGACATAAGTTAAGTGGAGATTATACAAATACAGAGAGACAAATCTATCTTAAGTACTGCTGATTAGTGTAAGGTTAGTTAATTTATTATTTATTTATTTTGTTGATTTGTGAATGAATAGTGATTGCATCAATTAAACGTTAAATTCTTTGTCCATTACAGTTATATCATCTACAGTCTTATTCACTCATTGTTTATTAGTTTGTCAGTTATAGTACTAGAATATTTTTGTTTATTTTTAATCTTGTTTTGATTCAATAGTTGAAAATAATTATTTTCACAAGGCTTTGATTAAACCTTGTAATTGTATATATCTATTATACATAATCACTGTTAGTTAAGAAATTGTAATTAATGTGTCGATTGATAGAATTGTACCTTTTAGTTCACATATTTTAGTTATTTTAGAATCCTAGTTGGATAACGGAGCCATAAAACTCACCAGGATAGATTATTCCAAACAGATTGGGTTAAATAGACAACCCTGGTTCAAATCTTCCTTTCTCATTTATGGTGTGTTATAAATGCCTGTCAACAAATGGCGCTAGAATGAGGGCCTCAAAGTCATTGATGGCAGGAGGAGGTTGTAAGACTCCCCCAAACAACCATTCTCTTGTCGTGATGCATAGTCGCTCAGACCCTAACGTTACACTTGACCCAGTTACTACCTCAAACACTACTCCTAACATTCCCATCAAGCCAGTGACACCAGTTCTTCATGGGATTGATGTACAGGAAATTGTTCGCTAGTCGATTTTGAGAACTCAAAGTACTTTGTCCCGAATAAGACAACCTGGTAGACAGCTAAATCAACCTCTTGATTTCTCCAATATGAAAGAACAACCTCTTGACACTGGTCTGCCCGATACCATATTAGGCAGTAATATCACCGATCCTTCTGAAGAACTAATTCTAGGTGTTGGGGGATATGGTCTCCTACCATCCCCACCTGGTTCTTCACCACCCTCTATAAGAGAGGAATCCTTAGACGAGGGCAGTTCTTTGTCTGAACAATATCAACCTTCAACTCCACCAAATCCCATGGAAAACCAAAATAATCCTACCATACCTTGGCTCAATCAAGATGTCGTGTTAGTACCTGGACCCCAACACCCATTTCCCAAACATCCGGAAAAGTGGCTACTCAAATTTGACCCATATTCGAAGCAATCTGTTGAGGATCACATCAAGAAATTCATGTTATTTTTTAGGCTCTGGAGTGTCAAACACGAGGATGTTGTGTGTAGGTTATTCCCTTAAAATTTTGAGGGAAATGCCTCAACATGGTATTTTTCAAAACAACCCCAAACCATCGTCTCTTGGGATAATTTTGAAACCTTATTTCTAGAAAAATTTGGAGATGATAAATCTCCAGAAGTTCTGTTAATGGAACTTTCTAGCATGAAAATGAACCCTAAAGAAAAAGTTAAGGATTTTAACCAGAGATTCCTGACATTAAAAAACAAAATCTATGTAGATTTTATGCCTGTGAAAAACTTGACTATTGCATACTACACTAAGGCCCTGCATAAAAATATAGTTATATTGGTTAAAAGGTTTAAAAATAACACATTATTAGAAGCCTTTTAGAAGGCAATCCTTATCGAGAAAGACATTCTAAGTTTACAAGATATTTTAAATAATGAGGCTGAAACAAATTCATCTTCTAAAAAGAAAATAGAAATTGTCACTAGACCTCGTCAAACTAAAAATCAACAAGAGACATTAGAGTTGGAAAGTTTGCAGAAAGATTTCTAGAAATTATCCATTCAGGTCATAGATTTAAAAATATTCGTTGAGGAGGCATCTACAAGTAAAGGAGGTTTTAGACCACCTTTTAGGAAACCTTTTCCTCCAAACCAGCCAAACCTGACCACATAAGGTCTAAACTTTGAAGGACTATAGTACGCTTTGCAAGCGATACTGGAAGCACATGATAACACTATTTCTGCACCTCCTGAAAATCAAGATGACACGGGTGAAGAGGAAACACCTGATGAGGATGAATCATATCCTCCCATTTTTGAACATTTGTTAGACATCATCTTTCAAGAAAATTTTGAAATTTTCCATCCTTATAACACTCTAAGTAAAGTTCAAAGAAAACCTCCACCTGAAACAAGTAGGAATGTGTTTTCCAAACAGCCAAAACAAACAGAAACTAAACAAAATCATGTTTCCCCAGTTTTAGAATATGATTTGGTTGAATATATTAAAAAAATAACAGTAGATATATCAGTTTTTGAATTACTTAAATTCCCTCTTATCCTACAGAAAATGCTCCAAAGTATAACTGAAAATAATAAAAATAATGACTCAATCAGTAAGAAATCAGCAAAAAATGATCCAAATAAAACAAAAGATGTCTCCGGTAAAAAATCATATGAAAATCAGGATAAAAGGGACATATTAGAGAAAATTGTAGGAAATTTGAATAAGACTATTTCAGGTACAACCATAAAAAATCAGCAGAACTCTATTGTCTCGTCACGAAAAAATGTACCTTCTTTTTTGTTAACTTTCAAAATTTTCAACAGAAATGTACATAACTGCATGGTTGATTTTGGCACCTCATCAAATGTAATGCCTCTATCTGTGTGTCAAAAAATTAAAGATGAAGTAAAACCTCCTGATTTAAAGATCATTTAGTTAGATCAAACTAATGTCAAGGTCATTGGTGAAATTAAAAATGTGTTGATAAGGTTGTCATCTAACCCAAAGGTCCACCAAGTAATTGATATTATTGTTGTTGACATTCCCGAAGTTTATGGTTTATTTTTTAGTAGAGATTGGTCAGAGAAGTTACATGGTTATTTTTCTATGGATTGGTCACATCTTTGGCTTCCAGAGAATGGGCAACCTAACAAAATCAGGATAAACAAAGAACGTTACCTCAAGTACACTGTTACAGATTTTAACGATCCCAATGAGCTTTTTACTATTGTTGTAAATACAATTGAGGCACAGGGAAGGAACACTTCTTTTAGAAATTTCATGACTGAAATATCCTCCATCACCGATCCAGAACAACAATCTAAAATATCAGCCTATACTTAGATGACAACTCTGAAAAGTAAACCAAACATTGCTTATGACGAAGAAATATGGTCATTACACTTTGATGGATCAAAATTTCGGGAAGGGGTGGGCACTAGTTGTGTATTGATCGATCCCTGAGGTAATAAAACATGTATTTCTTGTCTATTGGAATTTGAATGTACTAACAATACAACATAATATGAAGCACTTCTGCAGGGACTAAAGAAGGCATTGGATCTTGACATGCAAAACTTGGTAGTATTCGTTGACTTTGAAATCATAGTCAAGCAGGTAAGAAACACATTACATTATTTATCACCGCATTTGAAAAACTATCAAACCAAGGTATGGAGTTTAACACATAAATTTCTCTCTTTTAATATAAATTCCATTCCTAGGTCGAGTAATTTGGAAGCTGATTTATTAGCTAATGTTGCCTCAAAATTATTGCATGTTGAGGGTCTTTCTCCTAATGCATTCTCGGTTGAATTTTGTTTTAGTCCATCAATTCACGACAACATCACAGATTGGCGGGTGTTCAATGACGATCAAAAGATCATCAATTTTATTCATATGGAAGACACCTTCCAAGATGCAAAAATCGATGAAAGCACTCACAATGAAAACCTCCAAGATTTCACGATAATATCCACCCTCGTTCTGCGGAAGTATCATCCGAGATGGTAAAATTTGTCTCCAAATCTATTGTTAGATTAGAAAAAAATTATGATTTACATGACAAGTTTAGAGGGGTAGTCAACTGCAAAATGAATAGTTCCTCATTACTGTATGGAATTGTAAATTTAGGAACGCAAGATAATCCTCAAAATATCAATTTGGGAAAAGGGTGTTCTCAACAAGAGAGATCTGCATTCATAAAATTGTTCAAAGAATTCAAAGATGTGTTTTCTTGGACGTATGATCATCTAAAAACTTTCAATCCAAACATAATGCAACATGTAATCCCCATGAAGCCCCAAACCCAACCTTTTTAGCAAAAATTGAGAAAAATGCATCCTAAATTGGAACCCACCATTAAAAAGGAACTAAATAAATTACTCACCACCAATATCATTTTTCCAGTCTGGCATACTCAGTAGGTATCCAACTTAGTCCCAGTAAGGAAGAAAAATGGGGAAATTCAACTTTGTGTTGACTTTCGCAATTTGAACCAGGCCTCTGATAAAGACAATTTCCCTATTCCCCCAATGGAACAAATTTTGCAGCAAGTATCTAGTTCCGAGAGGATATACTTATTAGATAGTTTCTCAGGGTATAACCATGTCCTTATGCACCCATCATATCAGTTTAAAATCACTTTTTGTACCCCATGGGGCACCTACGCCTATTGCAAAATGCCTTTTGGACTGATTAATGTCGAGGCCACCTTTAAGAGGGCAATGGACATTTCTTTTTGTGGCCTTATTAATCATTCAGTTGTTGTCTACCTGGATGATGTCACTATCTTTTTGAAGAACAAGAAAGATCACATGTCTCATATTAGGGTTGTGTTAGAACAATGTCGCAAATTTGGTATTTCACTCAATCCTAAGAAATCAGTCTTTGCAGTAGAACAAGGGAAATTACTTGGATTTATAGTCTCTAAATATGGAATGATAATTGACCCCAAACGAACTCAATCCATTTCCAACCTTCCTCCACCTTCTACCAAAAAACCATTGCAATCCTTTCTTGGTAAAATAAATTTTTTTAGACAATTTGTCCCAAGTTTTTATGAGATGGTTAGGCCTCTACAAAACCTGATAAAAAATGATGTTCTGTACAAATGGGGATCACACGAGAATCAATATTTTAATTACATTAGAAAATCTATAACCGAAGAACCCTCCTTGATGAGTCCTGATTTCTCTTAGGATTTCACATTGTATACATTTGCATCCGACATATCTTATGTTGTTGTGCTCACATAAAAAAATGTTGAAAAAAATGAGATACCTATTTCATTTATGAGGTCTGCCTTTAAAGGAGAAGAATTAAATTACCTCACATTAGATCATCAAGCATTCGTTGTTTTCAAAGAAGTTAAACATTTCAAGTCTTACCTTTTGAAGTCTAGGACAAAAGTCAGTGTTCCTTACCCTGATGTAAGAAATTTGTTAGTGCACAAAGAGCTAGGGGAGAAAAGGGAAAATTGGATGACATCACTTCATGAGTATGATCTCAAAATAATGCCTGTACAAATTGTTAGAGGTCAAGGCCTTTGCAAATTGGTAGGTGATTCAGTTGAAAAATCAAAAATCAAATAAACACATAAGTTGCAAATCTGCATAACAAAACACAAATTTGTTGTACACAAACTGTGTCTAATTCATGGTATGATACTGTCAAATTTTATTTTCTGCATGAAACTACTCTTAATAAACTTGATCCAAAAAATAGAAGAGGACTAAGGATTAGATCTATGTCTTTTCAATTAATTAATGATATATTGTTTCAGAAAAAATTTGACAGTGTTTTTCTGCATTGCCTAGAAAAAGAAGAATCTGAAAATTTGTTAGCCAAACTTCATTCCAACAATGTCAGGGGTCACTTTGGTGGAGATACAACCGCCCACAAAGTACTTAGGGCTATCTACTATTCACCCACTTTATTTAAAGATTCCCACACTTTGGCCTGCAAATGTATAATCTCTCAAAAGGCTATAGGATAGGTAAAAAGGGTTGCTTTCCCTTTACAACCTATTACGGTAGACACACCATTTCAGCAGTGGGGCCTAGATATTATAGGACCGATTAATCCACTTTCCTCATAGCAACACAAGTACATTACTACGGCAACAGATTATTTTATGAGGTGGTCTGAGGCCTTACCATTAAAGATAGTCAACACGAGTTAGGTAGTTTCATTTTTAAACTCTTATATTATCACTCGTTTTGGAATACTTGAGTGTTTAGTTTTCGACCATGCTTCTTATTTTTCTTCCCTGGATATGAATTTATTTTCTTTAGAAAAATGGATTAAGCTAAAATACTATGCTAGCTATTACCCCCAAGGAAACGGTTTGTCTGAGTCAACAAATAAAAATATGATCAAAATAATTAAAAGAACAGTGTCGAAAAATCATAAAAAAATTGGCACAATGCGTTGTACAAGGCCCTTTAGGTTGATAGATTCACTCTTAAAGATTCCATCAATAATTCTCCTTTCTTCCTCGCTTACGGAAGATAATCCATACTTCCTCCACATGTCTTTCTCCCTTCTTTGCAATTATCACAGAAAGTTTAGGAAGAAGAATGTCCCCCTTTAGATAATCGGATAAATGCTTTACTAAAATTGGAAGAAGTAAGGACATAAGCTAAACAGAATTAGACCAGCATCAACAAATTTTTAAAATTTGGTTTGATACAATTTTGTCCTCAAAAGAAGATTTTGATGTATGGGATTTGGTCCTCAAATGGGAAAAAGAACACGAGAATAAAGGAGAACATACCAAATTTCAAAACTTGTGGCTGGGACCTTTTGTCATTTCTGAAAAATTGGGTCCTAGTTCTTTTCGTTTGCACAACTTAGAGGGACATCCAAACACTTTTCCATTGAATGGTCAGTCTCTCAAGAAATACTTCGCCTGAGAGAAATCATATTTCCCCCCCTATAAATATCTTTAGCTTATGTTTTTCTTTGGTTTTATTTTTTATTTTTCATTTTCTTTTGTTTTTTATGTTTCTTTAATAATTTTTTCTGAATCAACAGTCATTATTAAAGGGAAAAGAATCATTCACTAGAAGTAGTTGAAACAATTCAATGCATTTGCACATTAATCTTTAAACTTAGAGTAGTTATGATAAGTCTTTGTCAAATCATTGTTCCCAGTTTTTGTTGAAGTCTCAGGGAAATACGACTATCTTTAAAACTTCTTATGCTGTCCCTGTTCTAATGAGATCAACTCAAAGCACTTCCCCATTCCTGAGATGATTTATTGACTGAAATCTAAATGTACAAATCATGATGAAAATTATCAGTTTTCAAAGAAAGAAAAACAATGTCACTGATCAATCTTATGGTTTCCTTTCCGTGGAATCTTTAATATCACCCCACTCTCTCGTTACCATGAAGTTTCTAAAAATTTTATAAACAATTATAGAGAGTTGGAAGCACTTTAATGTGTAGGAATTGTGTGTAAACCCATCGGGATACTGAACATGTCTGTTGGCAGTGGGTAAATTCACACATGATACCAAGACAACTTCGTCAGGGTATTGAATAGGCCTGCTGGCAGCGAAGCGATGTCAAGTTCAAAGATCCTCATGTATTTTTTTAAATTGATCGGATATCAAGATATTTTTATCATAGATGGACGAGTTTTGGATGGGATCGAAGTAATGGAGAGGGTTAAATGACATCCCCACTGAGGCTATAAATGTCTGCTGGTAGTAGTGGCCCTGTCAACAGTATTGGAGTTACTTGTATAAATATCGCTACTCCTATGATCGAAACAAAATTTTGGATTACAATTTTTGGACGGAACTTTATTCGATGGTATGACTATGTTATTTTTCTAAGTTAATGTCAATATGCTTGATCTGTCTTTTAATTGTTTTTAGTGACTATCTGAGTTATATTTTCCCTGATATAAATTTATGATGATGCAAAAATAACTTCTCCCATCGTGTCTCCATTGTTGGCAACAATATTTTCATTTTTATTTTATCGATGTTTAAAACATAGTTTTAATGGAATAAAATTTTCTATAGCTGCCTCTTTGTGTCTGCGAAGACTTCAATTATGATTTTGTTTTGAAAAAATCACTTGATTAGCTGTGTGTTTGATTTCATTTATTTCATTAAATCTCTCTTTTTTTCTTGTTCAATTTCATGACTGTTTAAGCATGAAATTGAAACAAACATTGTTTGAACACATCATACAAATTTTAAAGTTTCTCTATGTGAAATTGGATGAGTACCTAGAGAACCAAATGATCTTAAGAAACTTAGAGGGTATTGAGCTTATCATTTTGTGAATGGTGTCTTTACCATTATTATACGAGTCGGTCACCTTTGGGGCATGCCTTAGTCATTTTATACATTTGGAGTGTTAATTATCACCTAACACCTCCACGATCGTTCATAAAACTCAAACTTTGATATAACTTGAAATATGAATTCTATCCCATATTGTCATATCATAGTCTAACCGTTGTTGTACAGGACTATCAGCAATGCTTTGAAACAATTACTCCTTCATCCTACTGCCTTAAGTGCACATTCATTGCCTCGGTGGTGGTGATTCATTTTTAGGTTAAGTTTTCAATAGAGGAGTTGGTTTTCAATTATGCTTGTCCTCTGGTTCAACATTCACTCAACAACCTAAGTGGTGGCTATGGTGGATTTCTCTCGAAGCCTTAGTTATCAGGTCACCTTCGAAAATGTAAATCTTATCCTTCATATCAGGTGAATTCAAACATACATCCCTCTTCGCTACTCCTGTTGGTATATCATGACCAAATCCATGGCCCCTGTGGTGAGGATAGAGTCGAATGGCTCACAAGCCATGCTCTCCCACGATGACGTTGTGGATGATATCGCTAGCTTTGGGTGGGTTAATTTTATATGGTCCTTTGAAGGTTTTAACCTCGAAGTAGATCAATATTTTTCACATACCTTTGATGGTGCTAGGGCCAAAATAGGCAATTTGCAGTTGGAAGTTAGTGAGGATTCGATTGTAGAAGCCATGAGATTTCCCCAAGAAGGAGTGTTGGCATAGGGGTAGACCCAGGTTTCAACTCAAACAGTGCACCAACAAACCCTAATCACTGGACCTTTTGGAAATACCTGTGAAGCAGATGAAGTCTCACCCGAAGTAGAAATAGGGGGGTTGCAGGACACATGTGTCTACAACTAGAGGGAATGCAAAATGATTCCAGAACAAAAACGCAATGCAATCTAGAGATTTTGTAACAGCCTTACACTTATATTCGCGAATTTAGATTATAACTCCTATATTTAATATGGAAACAATAATGAAATAACAATATAAAATATAGAAAA
The DNA here is from genome assembly GCA_032191745.1 of Picea mariana. Taxonomy (NCBI): domain Eukaryota; kingdom Viridiplantae; phylum Streptophyta; class Pinopsida; order Pinales; family Pinaceae; genus Picea; species Picea mariana. The sequence continues at coordinate 15,065 of JASDQU010253459.1, forward strand.
TAGCACAACATCAACCACAAAGAACAACAAGATTTACATGGTTCACCCTCTCTCTAGGGCTACGTCCACAAAACTGAGTTTCTTGATATATTAGATGAAAACATACAGTTCTATCTACACACTTAGCTGCATATTCTTCTATCTCTTTCTCTTTCTCTCCCCTCCATGCACACCCAGCTGAAGATCTAGAATACAAACGCAAAACACTTATCTCTCTTGACAATGACAACCAATGACCAACAATCACCAATAAAAACCAACCCTCTCAACTCTTCTAGGCCTTTATTTATACATTACATGACTCTTGGACAACCTTAGAGCAAATCGTAGGTGTCAAAACCCTAGGTCTAAAACCCTAGATGCCAAAACCCTAGGTCCACATGACCCGCATTTTAAGGGCTTCGCCAACCTGTTCTTCCTTATTTTCCACGAGGTTCTTAAAATCACCCATTTTTGTCTTCTTCCGTTTGTTGAGTTGTCCATGATCTATCTTCTTTGATGCTTTATCTTCCTTGATCTTCTCTTTCAACGACTTGCTTTTCTTTACCTCGTTCCTTCTTTTCTTCTTCTTTACCCACTTCGACCCTTCCTCGGTTTATGTGCCTTCTGCACACTTTGTACTTTGCCTTTCTTCTTCCTTAATCTTATCTTTCTTCCTTAATACATAACCAAGGGCCAATAGGCCCCCAACACTCACATGTGACTCGTCTCGAGTCACTGCATGATTGAGCCTCTTGTACTACTTCAACTGCAAACTGTGCGGAGCAGCTTGTGCTTTCTGCTTTGTTGCTCCCTATCATGTGTAGACTATATTTTCTATGTCTGGTACCCAATTTCAACTGCACCTGGTACCTAAAATCTTCTTCCTTTGTTTTTACTACGAGCTACGAGGTAGCTGGTTGTCACAATACAGCTTCAACCTGCTCCCATTCACTAAACCATCCTTCCATTCTCTATTAAGATTCTTCAATTGTGCATCTCCACCTTTTGTAACATAGTAAACCTTGAATGGCCCAATATAACGTGTCTCGAACTATCCTGGATGCTTCATGAACTTGTTTTCATATACCATCACCAAATCTC
>JASDQU010253460.1:599-11137 GCA_032191745.1 Picea mariana
CTAATTACATCATGGATCGGTATCTCGCCCATATATAAGATTTCATAAAGGAAAGAAAAATTGTACATCACATGTAAATTAAAACACATCACATTAAAGGCATCATCATGTACAAATCATTTGGCACTGTAAAAGCTCGGAACTGTATATATATACATAGCACGAATGAAAATGTTTTGATTACATCAAAAAGTATTTAGAAGAGAAAAATGTTGGGTCTTTACACCCATACAACATTGCCTGACAAGTCATACAAAATAAGATCATGAGAAAGACTCCAATCTCCCTGCACTACATTGTGCTACGAGTAACATATCACTGCACGCACTGCGTGTCTCAGTAGAGAATTGACATTCTCTGGAACTCCCACAGTGTGCCTCTGTAGATGTAAAGGCACTTCTCCCCTTCGTAAAGGAGGAATGCCCATCGTGAGGCCTTGAAGGTTTGTTTCAACCTCCCGGAGACCTATCACTGGTACTCCAGGATCTGCTGCAACCGGAGCACCCCCACAACGTCCTGGTAACAGTATCTCAGTCGGGCGCACTGCTCCCTTGTCTGCATGTTGAAAACAATACATCCATTAAAAACTCTTCTACGTACCGAAAAAAAAATATATACATTAAAAAACTTAAAAAGCAAAAACTAGACAAGGTGTTGTTCAGTCTCTTACTTGACCCATCCCAATATTCCCCCGCGGGTAGAATCAAATCCATTCTCCCATGAAAATACACCTCAGCATACGGGAAGTATTCTATCCAGAGATACTGTCATCTCAGCCAAGCGAAGAAGTCACCGGTGAAACAGAACTCTGACTCTGCTACTAGCCTTAGGGACAGACTAGTCCACCTCTCCATCCGTGGTTCTTCCATTAGTCCCACTTCCAGTGCTATCTGAGGCTGCATCTGGGGGATGCGCTCTAAGAAAAACGAGACCAAGAAAGAGCCGTATCCAAACTGTTTCTGTCCCATCCTACACCGCGAAACCTGTTCCTTCACATTCCGAAGGAACCCTGCGCTCCAGTTGAACAGTGTTGGCTCAAAACAATGTACGCCATAAGCTACCTGTGATCTCGACGCCAGATGTGCGCTAGTACCTCCTGTCATGCTCGTGATGGCAAACAAAATGGACTGGAGGGGAAACTCTCGGATATCCTTGATAGGGATTCTACCCCCCACCAGTCTTGCTCCTAGGACACAATGACGTGCTAGATGCACACCCACTTATTCAGGAAGCGCCCTCTGCCCAGAAAAAGATATAGGGACCCCTCTTTTCGAGAGGCCAGTCAAGAAATATACGTCTTCCAACTCGATGGTTAGAAGCTGTGTTCCAATCTGGAACCCTTGCTCCGCGACATCCCACAATCTGATCATGTGCTCAAGCAATAAAATCTCCTTCTTCATTTTTTACAATTTGAAGAATTTCAGTAAGCCACAAGCTCTCAACACGACCCACGTGTGAGGACTCTGCAAGGTATCCAAGTCATCAATCTCATGCTCTCATTCTTTCCACTCGATTATGGTCGCCGAAATCACCTACAAACAAAAAGAAACAAAGAATTTCATTATTTCAATATTTCGGCAATTTCGACAATTTCTTAAGCAATTTAAATACATGAAATCTAATGCCCACACTCTTCAAAAATACCACACCCTCTTTTATAATCATCACTCCCTCTCTTTTCCATTCGATAATCACCACGCAACAACAAAACAATTTTTAATTGAAATGATGTCCATAATGGATGCGTGGGTGTGTTTTTGAGTTTTCTATGACTTCTTTGACAAAAATGACCCATCTACTTAAGTGTCAAGGAGTTGGCATCTTGGCTATCACTTTCTAAAATGTGTTTTGCAAAAGAATGTCTTACCCCCATCGTTTTTAATAGAGTCCGATTTGATCTTTTTTGGGGCGACTTAGGGATTCATTTTTTAAATTAAATACTGCTATGAAAATGAATATTAAACCATGTAATTGAAAGAAGGGAAGACAAAGATCTACCTAGTCCAAACGACAAGAGAAACGTTCAATTGTAGCTCCGGTATCAAACGAAACAAGATCCACCTCCAAAGTGAGAATCTCCACTGCTACAAATCCTTATGCAAAATGAAATGGTAAATGAAATTTTCATTGTATTACTATTTATAAATTTACATTTTTTATAGGGTATAGTCATTTATGGGTTTCTCTAACGATATAATGGCTTCACTAAACCTCTGGATTGCAGTTTTAACGTCACAGGTTTCCAAGTAGTTCTGATCGTTTGTTTACCTTGTCCCATCCATGAGCATAGTCTTAGTTCGTTTTCAAGCTCGAAAATATGAGAACGCACCGGGTAGACTTTTATCTCTTTTTCGGACCCGCATGGACACACGAAAAAGGAACCCCCTGGAGTCATCTTTAAACTCTTTTCAGACACTCTAAATATGAAAAGATTGTTGAGTGATCTTGCTTCCTTTCACGCTCGTTAAAAGGTTCGAAAGGGCGTCTTTCGAGCGATAGTTTATCTCTTTTTCGGTCTCGTTAGACTACTGTATGGAAAATGAACTGAGAGAGTTCTCTTTTAAGAGTTTTTTCAGACTCTATAATCATGAAAAACCTTCGAGTTTTCTGTCTTTGGACTCGCTAAAACAAACATTGACAGGCCCATATGGGACCGAACCCTTACTTCTTCTGGTTCATTAAACAAAGGAAGAGGAACTTACTGAAGGTGAGTTATATCGAGCATGTGTTATCCTCCTCGAGCTCATTAAATAAAAAAGAGGTACTTGTCTATCTGGATGGGGGAAAATTTGAAAGAAGTAAGCCAAGCAGTCTCTTGAGAACATTACCAAGAAATTATTAGAGTTGCCCTTGAACACGACACTTTGTCATTTGCACACATTATAATCCGCTGAACCTCTACACTAAACCAATCCTTTGAGTTTCTTTCACTCCTTTGGGTCACCTGACGTAAGTCACAACATCCACTACATCATCAAGTTTTGGTCCATGTCATGTTGCTGCTGTTGTGCCTCAGTGTTCAAGGGAAGTATCCGCCTCGAGAGTCAGCCATCACAAATATCTTGTCTCAATACCTATGTCAGTCCATGTTCATTTGATCTACCAATTACATCTCTATGTCCATTTCGTGTCGTTGATGGGGGATACATCAAGGCCCTCCTTCGAAAAGCCTATTCCTGTCGACCTCAACACATTATCCAGGAATTAGGCTTAGAAACCAGTTAGTACTTCGGGACCTGCATGCCTCAATGGCAGGCCTCCTCACATTCGACAGTAGGTTTACATCATTGACCTCTGATTGGATGATTCCACGGATGTTCAACTCCATCTCATCCATTCACATTTGTTAGAATGTACTAGGGTACCTTTGGAATCATTGAGATTAATGGTGATCTCCCTCGCACTTGTTAACGGTTTACACCATTGACCAGTAATCAAGTGGTTTCTTCCATGTTCGACATCAGGACATCTATTCACATGGTTAGATTCGTACTACATTGGGATTAGTAAGAAGGCCTTTGGTTGAGTGATCACTTAGATAAGTACTTTGCCCAGGTTGCGAAGGAGTTTCTCTTGGACAAATGATACATACATTGTTACATAGATCCACTTTGTATTGGTCGTGGCTATGTCTTGTCATATTGTAGATCCACTGTGTATTCTTCGTGGCCACGATCAGTCCAGGTCATCAGAGTATAGATCCACATTGTATCTTCGGTGGCTATGCCGTTTCATCAATACAATTATGGATTCACGATGTATTTTATGGCGACCATATCTTGCAATCTTGATCACCCAAGCATAGGTATGCCTGCCTTGGGTTTTGAAACATGTCATAATATTTGTTGGATGTTTGTGTGCAGCTTCCGTCAGGTTCTCCGAGTCTATACCCTTGCTTGAAAGTTTACAAAGCATTTCAGTTATCAGTTCTCATCTTCTAACTTCATACTTTGGGGGGAAATCTGTTACACATCAATATTACTCGCTGTGATGAGTGTCACAAGTGTTGCATGCTCCTCACAACTGTCGCAAGTGTCGCATATTGTTCACAAGTGTCACAAATGTTGTTCAAGCATACTTCCATGATGACGACACTAAGGGGACACTTAGAACACCTCAAACAACTGATTTGAAGAAAGAGAATGGCTAATTGGAGTCAGGTATCTCTTGCCACCTGAAAAGATCTTTCAAATTGAAGTTTTAGAGGAGAGTGCTCCCCTGCATCAGCCTTAGGAGCACTGGCGCTCCCCTATAAGGTGTTGGGGAGCGTTATAACAACAAATCACCCCTCTGAAGGAGTGCTACAAGTCTTTGGAGCACTGACACTCCCCTTGAGCCTACCAGGGAGCGTTATAGCGCCCTGATGCCCCTTTTGAGGGAGTGTTGTCTAATCTGGGGCAGTAGTTGGTCTGTTGAGGAGAATAAGGGGAGGATCTTTCAAGTTTGGAAGGCAGTTGCATTCGAATTCCTGGTTCAATCATGATCTTAGGACAAGATCCCTGATCTAAGGAGGGAATTCCTCAACCTACCCTAAAGATACCTCAAGAGGTTAAGCCTCTCCTAACCTATATAAGCAGGCTCTATGATGGTGAAAAGGGGGAAGAATTGCAAGCATGAAACCTATGATCTCATAGAAAACACATGGTGAAATGGAGGAGAGTAATCAGTGAAGCTGCTGTCGTCCGGATCGTGAGCCTTTTGAGCAAGGGTTAGATAAAGGGGACTTGACGAAGCTGTCACATTCACATCTATGGTTGTAAGCTACTTCTGTCATTGTTCTCATTAATATGACACGCTTGGCCTGTTTCTTTCTAGTTTGTGTTTAATTGTACATGAACTTATCGTTGATAGATAGATCTATTTTTGAGCTAATATCAATAGAGTAGGAAGTGGTTGTACTGTTGTTTGTCTACAGGGCTCATCGAGGAGCGAAAGATTGGAGCTCAACTCGGAGCGTGCAGGGACAAACGTCGGTAAAAAGGGTACTTCTATTCTCCTTCCTCCTCATGCATTAGTTTGTATAGATCTGAAAGGAAGTCAGTGTCCACGTTAAGCGTCTTCTGTCTTAAGAGTTAAGAGTCTATCTCTCAAGAGGAGATCTACTTGTCCGCAGGGAGATTTTCCTTCAACACATACCACTTATTTCATTATTTTATTATCTCAAGATGGTTTTAGACCATGTTTTTGAGGTATCTTCTTGTATGTTCCCATGCTTTTATGTTGGAGGTTGTATTAGTGCATATTTTTCTATTGAGCACATGGTTTTCCCTCATGGTTTCATGAGGTGCTTAATTTATACAAGGAAGTATTTTCTTCATTGTAACTGAGTAGGATAATAATTTGAAGAAGCTTGTCTTACATTGCCAAATCTATTGTGTATTCTTATTTCTCATGAGGGCTTATTCTAGGGATGTATATTACTAGATACATTATTTTCTCAAGTACCTTTGAGGAAGGAGATACTACAAGGCTATGGAAGGCACCATGACACAATGGAGTATTGTAAGGTATACTTAGTTTTCTCTTTACCCTCTTTGATAATTTTTATTTTATGTTTAGAGCATTAAGCTTGGACATTTAGGAACTCTAGGGTTTTTCATTAAGACTAATATAGAGTTCATAGTGTACCACTTAGGTGTGGATTCTTAAGCGACCAATCCCCTTGAGGTGTTTGATATATTCAAAGTTCTTTGTTGATTCTCATAGGGAAATCTGTATATGGTGCATGTGACTTAAACACTTTATACATTTGAATACTCCCTCAAGCTAAACCAATGACTCCATAGCCCAAGTCGGATAAGAATTGGTTCACTCTTTTGATATCTTTGGCCAAAATTTTTCAAAATATTCCTTTTTCATTTTATTTTCTTGCAATCTAGAATTCTAACTTGTTTTATCGCTAGATGTAGAATTTTTCCTGCAAGTCCCAAGCCTAATGGGTCATATCCAATTTAGACTCAAACATTACTTGCAAGTCATCTTGTTTTTCATGCTAAATCACTAACGTGTTTTGCATATCTATTGATCCAGTGGTTTAATCTCACATTTTCTTGATGTATCTAATAGTAAATGGACTAAACATGTTTCAAATGCTAATAAATCTTGTTGTTTAGATCTATTTCTAAGTAATGTAATTCATTGTTCAATGAATTGATCACTACTGTAATACACTTTGGTTTTTCTTACTTCAAATATTTGTAATAGTAATGATACAATCGATCATAAACATGAGATTGATGCTCTAGAACTTTTAATTATTTACTTAAAAGTGATAATCAACTCACATTGCTGTAAGAATTGTTTACTGGTTGAGGGTTTTGAGAGGATTTTTTTACAAAAGAATGAGACATAATATCTTGAGCATTCCACTTATTTAGCATTGTAATATATTACACACATTAAATCAAACTTAAAGATGTGTGAATGACCTGCTTAAACCTCCTAAAGATTCCATCTTAATTGCAATAATGTTTACTAGTTGAGGGTTTGAAGATTTTTTCTTTCGATGGTTTGAAACTTTATCTCTCAAAATTTCAACTTGTTTAATTCTCTAACACATAATATATAGAAAATCAATACCATAAATCCCTTAGCAACTTGCTTAAGGGATCCAACGACTTGATATATTGATCATGTTGTGGTCATGTTTAAAGCCTTTGTTGGCTTATAAAATTTTTTTAGCGCTCTCATATTTGAAATCTGAACTTAAATTGCCTTGAGAACTAGTAAACACTTGAATAATCTTAACAATCATGCATTAAGTACCCGTTATTTTAACATTGGATGGTATGATAAATTACACATAAAGGGTTTAAAATAGAGATATGGAAATCACTTTGTGACTATCCTAAACAGACCTAATAATCTTAACAATCATGCATTAAGTACCCGTTATTTTAACATTGGATGGTATGATAAATTACACATAAAGGGTTTAAAATAGAGATATGGAAATCACTTTGTGACTATCCTAAACAGACCTAATATGGTTTGTTAGGAGTAGGTTATAGCTTTACTTACTTCTTAATGCTATCATAACACAGATTACATTTTAGTTACTGGAAATGGACATTATGGAAATTTGAATGTCAATTGAATAATACATAAGTAACCTAAAATCATATGTGGATGGTGTTTATGACAAGAAGCCCATTTAAGATTCTTTTTCACATTTCAATGATCTTCTTATGATTTAAAAAGAACAACTCTTAAGTACATGAGCATAAAAAAAATTGGTTCATAGAACTTTTTTTTTTTTAAATAGCACATTTGAATACTACTTTATGTGTTGAAGACTCATTTGAAATGAATTAAATCGGTGGTGAAATGTTAAATAATGAATCTAGAATAATTGGTTGATTTCAAATTGATTTACAGGTCTGTTTTTCTAATAAATGATATAGAATTCACTTACAGTTATATGGTCAACTTTAATTTTGCTCATATAATCCGGAAAATTAATCTCATATGTGATTTTGGTTACAAATAAATTCATAAATTCATAAGGAATTTTCATGGTTTGATCTAGGTGACATTTTTTATAACTAGTTTATGAATTTTTTTATTTGTAAACTCATATGGATGATTCTATTTTGTTGACTTTAGTTTAAGATTTTTCTAGGATTAAAAAAATAAGCATGCATCAAATATTATGAGATGGTCAGATTTTACTTTAAAGACTGTAATTGAAAATGATAGTATATTTTTAGTCGTCTTTCTAAATCAATGAATAAAATTTAATATTCATAACTTTTTTGCATTTATAAATGTTTACGTTTCCTTATTTACTTTTTCACATTTACTTAATATAATTAATAATTTATTTCTCTAACCACTGATTTTCACCCTTACCGATTAACCACTTTTAGTACTTATGATTTTTCTCTAACCACTGATTTTCACCCTTACCGATTAACCACTTTTAGTATTTATGATTTTCACCCTTACCGATTAACCACTTTTAGTGTTTAGTATGAATTAATTCGTGTCATATTACTGCATGTGTTTTTTTTATGAATCTGAAGCAGCCTAGTGATGGATGCCACATTTGGTTGTGGTTAATCTTGAAGCATTATCTCACTCCTCATACATGCGATGCTTGGGCAAGTGTTTCATTTTGGTTTGTAAGGGTGTGAAACGTGTCACCGTTCCAATTAACAATCAGCTTTCACTTAACATGCTGGGTTAACCTGGCAATAGTTGGATTAACTTGGCCATTCACACAATAGTTGGATATGGACACGATTTCAAGTTATGATATGCAGAGAAATTGATTCGCTCCACTTATATATCCATCCTCATTCTTCGATCCATAGCAATGCGTGAGGACGCACCTGGACCTGAGAGTGCATTCTCATAGCGGAGGGGGCTTGCAGGTTCACAATACGTTTTAGACTTTGAAATTTATATTTTTGTTTTTTATAGTTTGGATTAGGTATATGATCGGAACTTACTGTTGTTACTATGCTATCAGGAATCATCGTGTTGCAGCTGCAAAAGTCTTGAAGTATGCTCCTCCCAGTGGAGTTGAGCCCCTTGAATTGTCAAATGGCCACACAAATCATCGACCATGCAGGAAATACCACAGCTCTCGGGTCATATATCAATTAATTTCAATTTCTGAATTACAGATAACTAACTTTGAGTGGCAATGATTATGAATTCCTTTTTTTGTTACAGGGTTATTGTTCAAGGTGCGAGTGGTGGAAGGAAAATTAGATGAGCGTTTGGATGTTGTTAAGTAATTTCTTGAAGAGATGGGAGCTCCCTTCTTCGATTTCGTCTTCCTCGATCATTGGAAGGACCGTTATATGCCGGATTATTTATTGTTAAAGGAGAAGGTCATGATCAGGAAGGGAAGGGGATATTTGCAGACAACATGGGTTTTCTCGTTGGACCTGCAGATTAGTGAATATTTATTACCATGTTTTTCATTTCGATTATAGCGTAGCTTCATGTTACATTAGTTTTGAAAACATTATTGAATAACAGCTTGGGTGAATCTGAAAGATTCATTAAATTTTCATCATGATATTCTCCAAGGAAATGTGTTACTCACATCCGACACAAGGCAATCAAAACAATGCACCACTTTCTCAATGTCAAACGTTATATCGGCTGTGTCCTATGTGTTCACATTATATTTCCTTTCTTCTCTGTGCTTGCATTGATTGCTTTTTAGTGGTCGATATTCTGCCACTATTTTGCTTCGCAGAGTATTAGCAACAATATATCCATTTGACTCTTTCATCACAAATTATATAATACACCAAACCATATCTTGGAGATCCATTAACAAAGTTCTACCAAACATAAAATAATTATAATGTACCAGGAGTGAAATCTTGAAATCATTGAGATCCATTAATATAATATACATTTGAAATCTATGAGATTCTTTAACGAAAAAGTGCATTGTAACATACATATATACAGAGTAAAGATCCATTAATGCAATATACCTCTGAAATCTTTGAGATTCTCTAAAGAAAAAGTGTGGTGTAACATACATATATACAAAGCAATGGTATTTTATATGGTTGATATACATATGAAATATTTGGGATTCTTTAAAGAAAAGGATGGTATTTTATGAAGTTGTAATTTAAAATTTTAACTAGGGTTTATAAATTTAATAACCTTATTGGTGTTCATCAATCACAATTAATTAGGTTTATAAATTTAATACTCTTATAGGTGTTCATCAACCACAATTAGTGTGGTTGTGCTAGTTCATATACACTTACAACATTTTCTATGGATGGCTTGTTGGAATATATAATTCCTACTTATCTAATATACTTGCTAATGTATTGAGAGGTAGAGTTAATCTCTACGTGAGTTGTGTGATCCTATTATTAAGAGGTTGTTAGAGAGTTGGATTTGTGAGATCCTTGTTTGGTGTGTGGTTGAGATATTCTCTCAATCTCTCCAGTTATCTTTAGAATAAGTTAGATCTGATAACAACCTATACACTCTATATAATAGAGTCCATTGTATTGATATTGGTAAGTAATAGAATATTTGTTTATCACTCTACTCTTCCATTTTATCATGGTATCAAAGCGTCAAGGTTGGGTGTGACTCCCGTGAGTGCCCAGAAATATGTGGAGAGTAGAGTAGATAATTTCTGAGTGCTAATTATATGCACTCATACGACGTACGAACTGTTGCAGATTAGGGCCGTATGTATGCAGAGTTGACTGTCGATTGGGCCGTGTGAAACTAAAAGCCGTGGAAAGGGCGGACGAGTGGTGAAGGGGCCGAGCTGAAGAAAGACACAATCAATCTGTGGCAGAGGAAGCCGCCACAGTCTATTGCGTAGAAGCAGAAGGGTCGAGCAACGTTGAAAGTGGATTGGGTGGTTGAGCTAGGTAGAGGCCGCGTACGTTTGTGGTCAACATAAGTTCAGGCTGAAGATCAAAAAATCTTTAAGCAAGTGCCATTGTCGAGAATATCGACCATCACAGGAGTTTGGCCGCAGTAAACTGAAGGTCGAAGATCTCCATGGATTCATTGAATCCGACGAAAATATCAAC
>JASDQU010253464.1:2908-16147 GCA_032191745.1 Picea mariana
TTAAAATAATTAAACACTATGTCAGCAAGGACCTGCACAGACTAGAATGCTTAATGTGAAAGGATTTCCGTCATTAGTTGAATTTCATTCTAGTTTTCACAGAGTCTGCTTAGCGAGATAACCATTGTTTGTATTTCATCTTCTGTGACAGGAATTATAATTTTGAGATTCTATATCATGGCTCCATGCAAAGCGCCCAAAATAAATGGTGAAAGTTCAGGCCAGAGTTCAAATATCCTTTCTGATACCTCACCTAGAAATATTGATGTAGTCAAAACATGCACACATGTTTTCAACACATTGCAATACGAGCTGATAATTTGCCCAGACGATTCTAGCGACAACGAGAAGGAAGACTTGTATCTCAAATACAAGGTGGTTTCTTAGTCGAAGATGCACAAGGTAGCTACAAGACCACGACTTTTACCCTATTGTGATATGATTGGATGGGCGTTGCATTACATAGATGTCCCAACCAAAACAATATTCAATTCTTAGAAGGTGGTTGTTGGGTCATTTTGGTCGGAACATCTACAAGGAATGTACAAGCTGTCTCCCACACCGAACTTTACTTACAATGCTGAATTTTTAGAGGGTTTCAAACAGAAAGAATGTGAACAATTTGGAAAAATCTTATCCAACCTGATCAAGGATTGGTACTCATGCCCCGAAAAGTTCAGAGCTGATTCTCATGGTATATATGCAATTGCTTCGTTACAACCACAATTCATGTATATAGCAATGATGGTGTGTAGACTTTATGGGAAAGAGAATACTGCACATTTTTTTCTCCCATGAGTACTGCTTATCCACACAGTAGCAGAGGGATACTCTTTCGACTGGGCCAAGATGTTGTCAGACAATTTGGCCGATTAAATTACAAAATACCATAAGAAAAAGCGAATGGGAAGGCAATTTCATTTTTTATTTCTGCTTACATTATGGATGCCATTTGTTACATGACACCCTTTCCATTAATGAACTGGAACTGAACTCCAATTAACGTAGAGCCTATTCACATATACCACTCAAAACTATGGGAATATAAAGCCAAAGACTTCATCTATGAGATTTTCAATTGGGTAATCGTACCGATGCATGTCACTATTTTCGGCCATCCACCTCCCAGGATTTCAGATAAGATCATGACCAATCTAGGCAGCATGGAAGATTGGTACATTGAAGAATGATTATCTTATATTAGGGTTTTTGGCTACTCTGTTCCCCCATATGCCCTGTCACTATTCTTACCAAACAAGCTAGTATGTCACGAAATTGCCAGACAAACTGTACTCGGGGGGATTAGAAAATATCTCAAAGGGGTTCAGAAAAAGGTATGGCCATGATTTCCCTTACACATTGGTACCTATTCTTTATTAGATTTCGGCCATGCTAAAGTAGAAGCCGCAGCCTTAGAGGAAATGAAACTAGTAGACATTGAATTCAAGAAGCACGACCCTAATAAGGTTGTGAGTAACCACATGGCAAGCTGCAGTCTAAAAAGATACGAGCATGAAGAATCTCCTCATGATGAGATGTTCCGAGGAGAGAAATCCTACTCAGAAGTTTTAAGTCAGGTTAGAGCCCTGCCGCCCGAAGGGATGGTAGTATTTTACAAATTTTAGGAACCTTGGAGGAGTGGCCTCCCAAAAGTTTTACAGGGGAAAGTCTCTACATCCCCAGATGTACAGAAAATAGAAACCAAAGGTTCAATAGTTACAAGCTCTGGAAAATAGGAGACTCAAGGGATCACAGAAGAAACTGAGACCTCAAATCGGGAAACCGAGGTGCCAAACCAAGAAGAAAGAACCCCAGAGATAGATACACCGGGTAAACAGGTCAAGGATCAAATAGAGATACCCTCAAAGGATGTAGGAGACACATCCTTGTCCACCTCAAATGAACCAGTCACAGACGCCACTATGAAACAAACATTTACAAAAATCAGCAGTCCCATTCCATTCGTCACACCCTTGCAATTTTTCAAAGGGAACCCCGATGCAGGAACAATATTCAAAGAAGATCTAACACCTGTCTCCGTAGAAGAGATACTTCCTAGCGATTTATTTTTTATCAAGAAAAGAAAAGATGTGGTTAAGAGAGAAACACATCAAAGGGGAAGTGCAATGGCCAAAAAAATCAAAATACTAACTGGTGGAGAAGCCTTAGAAGAGATAGAATTTTCCGAAGAGGTAGCAGGGATATTGGGGGCTTGTAAAACAACCAACCAATATTCAGTTGGAACCTTGAAGGAACGGCTTAAACAAAAAGACATGTTGATTAGAAAATTACAGACTCAAATGGAAACTATAGAAATGAATGCTAGGAATGAGGTATGTAAAAGCCTTGAACAAGCCAGAGCAACTGGCCAATAGGAAATCGAACAACTCAAATCCAACCTTGAGCAAATGCACCCGTTGACTCAAATAAGCCAAACACAGATAAATCAACAAGAGGAGTTAATAAAACAACTGCAATCTAAGTTAAATTCTACTGAGAGCCAAGTCATAGATATAACGGTATTTTGAACCCAAGCCATGGAAATACGAAGCAGAATAGAGGCAACTCAACAAAGTCTACTTGCCAAAGTAGAAATCATCCAGAATCATTTCCAGATGATAGATCTAGCGCTAAATAATATCACCTTAAGATAAAGAGAAGCTAAGGCGGCTCGGGGTGCTTTACAAGAGGCTATTATAGCAACAACAAAAGAAGAAATGGTCATCGCTTCCAGGTTATATATTCCAGAGAAAACCAGAGGTAACATCCTGCTAAAAGCATGGGAGCATAATATATCAAAGAACGGAAAAATGGCTAAAGAGGTGAGAGATTCTTGTGAAGAAATATTTGGCCAACTAAATAAAAAATTGCTAGATCTCGATAAGGAAAGTAGCTTTGGAACGTTGGGCAAAATTAACATAGTCAAACATCTGCTAGATATCGAGGAAAATGTGGAAAGAGACCAAGTTGAACTATCTCATATAAAACATGTTGATATTGCCCAAGTAGTTAAATGGTTGATAAAACCAAACCTACAATTATTGTCTATCATCATAGAAGATAGGAAAATTGGAGAAAGACTGACACAACTAGAAAAAAAGTGTTACACTTTCGAAGCTAATGACCAAAATGAACTTCCCAAGTTGATATCCCAGTTGGTAGAAAAGTGTATCAATTGTATTGAATAGGGGAAAATGAACACTTCTGGAGGCCAGTAATGCAGTTGCTTATTCTACCCTATTTTGGAGTTAGAGGACAAAGAGAGGAAAACACCCTGCCAGCATGAAGGAAGACAAGGGACGATGAAGTGAAGCATTCCACCTTCTCATTTGTAACTGAAACCTTTAGAATGATAGAAGTTGAAACACTTAAATTTTGTATAAATATACAATTTGAGAAAGGATCAAGGGCTGCTTTTTGTCGATTGTAAAGGAGAAGACTCTCTTTATTGAGAATTAATACAAATGTAGGCCAGAGATTCTACATCTCATCTATTCTGAGTTATGTATTCTTTTGTCTTTCCATTTTCCAACATACTTTCATATATTTTATTTTGATGAATGTTTAAAATCGCAATTTAGTACAACCTCTACTGTGGTTATATTTCACCTAGTAATCTGATAACAAACAGATTTTCCTCTGTATTCACTGTTAGTAAATACAAGAACTAAATGTTCATTAGATACTATACTTTACACTTCATTGAAAGTTGCATTGCTCACTTTCTTCTTCTGTTACAAAGTAAGATTCTTCAGCAATTGATGCATTGCTTTGATTAGCGACTTTATTTTTTTCTTTCATTTCATTCAATATTTCAAATTTAACTCAGACGCAAGAAACAACCTCTGAGATGCTATAATATTAATTCGATTTAAATAACTTTTCTCTATAATTTCGGTAGTGAGAGAGAAACATTGAAACCTTTTCCTCATTTCCTGATGCTTGACATTATACTTGAAGCCTTGGTATAAACTCATGAACAACATCTTTTTGGCGGTGTTGCCTGGGACGGAGAAACAAAGTTATTTTCCCTAGGAAAACGACATTTGTAAGTTTCTCTCTTTGATAGTGAACAAAGAGTGAACACATTATAAAGGCTAAGTTTTTATTATTCACTTGGAAAATCCACATTAAATAAGATGGTATTCGGTCGAAGGAACACCAGAAAAAACCCAGATGATAAGCAGACCACGCCTGTTTCCAACCCCGAAAAAATACTAAAACCAAGAGGATTTCTTAAGCAAGCTACTATGGTTTACCAACCTAAATCCACACAGTCTAAGGCTAAGATTCCACTTGAAATGCCAACTTCGCAAGAAGTTTCCACCCAGATCCTTTTTGGAGAAACGTTGGCTAACACAGTTGAAGATGAAACCATAAACCCTAGAGTAGTTTTCCCTGAAATTAAAACTGAAGCTTATTCAACTACCTCCTGCGTAAGTGAAAGTAAGAAACCTACAGTAAAGCCCACTTCGATTAATATCCCATCGAATCTTGAGATAAATTTCCCAACCCCACAAAGTCTCAAAGACTATACCATACACTCAGATTCAACTCCTACAAGTTCTCCCATTTACATCTCTTGCAAATCAAAAGAATCGAGTCCCCGCATCCCGTTCCCCCCTTTTTCAGTTTTCTCGTCTCTTGATAAATGGTTCTCAGAACCTTTCTCGCCTCATCACGAAGAGGCTAAAGGATTGTTATACGTATTTGAAAACCCTATTTATAACCTACCAGTTTCCTCTCCTAGAATATCTATGGCTGCTGCCAAAGGAGGAGGAGGGGGCGGTCAAGGGCCACCCCCACCCCCCAGAATTTTTGCTAAAGTAGCTACCAGATACGCTCCTTTGGTCCAACCAGTACCCTTGCATGATATACCTGAAAACTACATGAAAAACCTACCTAAGTTTATAGGAGAGGGAGACCTAACCGCAACCGAACATATAAATTTCTTCGATCAATTAGCAGATATTCTCGGTCTCGAACACAAAGACGTGTATTCACGTTTGTTTGTTCAAACCTTCGAAGGACAGGTGAGAAATTGGTTTTGAGGTTTGTCCATAGGTTCGATAGGATCCTATGATGAGTTAGAAAACTCTTTTCTTAGACAATGGGGTGAGAGGAAGGATCACCTATACTACTTAATTGATTTTGGAGCCTTAAGGAAGAAAAATTCGGAAACTGTTATTGAGTTCATTCAAAGATTTAATAAATTATATAACAAGATCCTAGTTGAAGTTAAACCTTCCCAGCCTACAACCAAGGTAACTTTTGCAGGAGCTTTTGAACCCGATTTCACACTATTATTGAGAGAAAGGAGGGTTGTCGAACTTACCCGAATGCAAGATGATGTCATAGAAATTGAATCAATAATGATGGCTTCTAGAAAATTAAAAGCGAAGATGGAAACGAGAAACAGAGAGACTAAACGATTTAGGGAACAAGCAAGATCTTCTAGAGGTGGGAGGTCCACAGACGATAAGATGGATGATATGGAAAAGATAATCAAAGAACTATCAAATAAAATTTCAAAGATGGAACTAGATCAATCTATAGCAGATCAGTTCGTTAGGAGAGAATTTAGAAGGAACCCTAATCCCCAAATACAACAAAGACAGATTAAAAATGAAGATCAAAAAGTTCAGACTCCTTTGAAAAATGAAAATTTTATAGGAGGAAATGACATGCAAGAATTTGAGGATTTAGAAGACGATATGAATAATATCGGTGATGATTTCCAGCAACCTCATTTGAGTAGACAAGATTACGAGAGGTCTTTAAATATGGAACATCGATCAAATGAGGATAGAAACACAAATAATATAGAAGATTCTGCTTGTCGGGGGGTCACCGATACTATAATGCCCGAGCTCCAACACAAGCATAATCTAAGGTATAAAACTAAAAACATTGCAACTACCCAACCAAATAAAATCCTGCCGAGAGGCGAGATGTATGAGCTAGCTTGAAAGGAAGCTGAAATACAAAATACCAAAATAAAAGGAGAAGAAATCCAAACAGGGAGAACTAAGACAGCTGAAACACAGACAACATAAACAAAAAAAACTGAAAATAAGGAGACTGAAATCCCAATCAGAGAAACCGATAGGATTATAGGAGGTTTCAACCTAGAAAATGAGATTAACAAAATCAAGATACCGATACCTCTGGTGGAACTGGCAAAGAACCCTGTTTACCGAAAACAAATCACCAAATTAATGAATTTTTCAGACACAGAAAGCCAGGTTGATGTTATAAATTTGGAATATGATAAGCCTAATATAATTTTTGGTCCACATTTTGAAGGTGCCAGAGATACCATTGCTCCTTTCTGCATTATACTGAATGTGCATGACCGCTTGTTGCATAATTGCATGTTGGATTCTGGAGCCTTGCATAACGTGATGCCAAAGGCTATTATGGATAGACTTGGTCTCAAAATTACTATGCCCTACAAAGATTTGTATTCATTTGATTCAAGAAAAGTTAAATGTATGGGCATGATCAAAGACTTAGTGGTAAGTCTTACACAGAGTCTAGTAAAAAGTGTTATGATGGATGTAGTTATTGGTGATATACCTCCAAATTATGGTATGCTATTATCCAAGTCTTGGGGCACTAAGCTTGGAGGATCCCTTCAGCTGGACATGACATATGCCACGATTCCTATGTTCAATGGACAGATCACCCGTTTATACCGTGAAACACGACTGGCATATTGGTAAGTGATCCACATAATCCTAGTAATTACCCTATTTATGTCGTTGATCAGGATCTAGGAAATTGTATTTCATCAATTGATGACGATATAGATGAATGTACAAAATATTTCACAGAGAAAAATAAAACAAAAAAAATAAATGAAAGTGTATATAGTACTGGAATTTGGAAAATGTATCTTGATGGTGCTTCGTCATGTGAAGGAGCAGGCACATGAGTACTCTTTGTAGCACCCATAGATGAATTCATGATTCCTTTATCTTACAAACTACAATGGGACATAGATTACATGAATAATGTATGCGAGTATGAAGCCCTGGTCTTGGGATTAGAAGCTACCAGGAAGTTAAACATAAAAAACTTGGAAGTCTATAGAGACGCGGGATTAAATGTGAAGCAAGTGAATCGACAGTACCAGGCCAAACACCCAATATTGAGATCTTATAGAAATTCTACCTGGGATTTGATGGAATTTTTTTTCTCATCGGTTAAAGTCCATTACATTCCCCGTATAGAAAATCTACAGGCCGATTCATTAGCCAAAGTAGCCTCAACTTTCGCATCCCCTACAACTTTCAAATTAAAGTACCACATAGAGATGAGGCACAAACCATCCATACCTAACAATATACAACATTGGCAGGTGTTCGAAAATGATGAACATATTAGAAAGTTCCTTGAAATGGTGGAAGACTTTGCTGAAATGCAAATTGACCAGGAAAACCAAAACAACCATGCTTGGATTATGCAAGAAGGGGAGGACCCTCAAGAGTTCCAAGAAAAGATCGTGAATCATCTCATGTTAATACTAAAAAACAATCAAATCCCTAAAGGTCTAATCCCCCTAGAAAGATTATTTGACCACAATGATATACCATTAAAATCTACCTTGCAACCTCAGCCAGAAGAAGTCGAAGATTGTGATATAGCAACTAAAGAAAAGCCTTGAATAGTAAAAATATCAAAGTATCTTCCTCCTGAGATGAAAGGTAAGTATGCAAATTTACTTAAGAAATATAAACACATTTTTGCTTGGTCTTATGATGATCTTAGAACATATGACACCATTGTGATCGAACACAAGATTCATTTAAAGCCAGGTGTAAAATTTTTCAGACAGAAGCTTAGGCAAATCAATCCTATATTATTGCTCGTGGTCGAAAAGGAAGTCAAAAATATCTTGGATGCTAAAATAATTGTACCACTTAGGTACTCTGAGTGGGTAACTAACCTGGTCTCAGTCAAAAAGAAGAACAGAGAAATCAGACTGTGTGTAGATTTTAGAAATCTAAAAGAATCATCTCTTAAAGACAATTATCCGCTACCTAAAATGGATCATGTTTTGGAAAAAGTGGTCGGAGCAAATAGAATGCCAATGATCGATGGATTTTCGGGTTATAATCAGATTGTTGTCAACGAAGATGATAAAGAAAAAACTACGTTTACCACCCTATGGGGTACATTTATGTATGACAAAATGCCATTTGGTTTAATGAATGTAGGTGCTACTTTCCAATGAGCTATGGAAATCGCCTTCATCGATGAAAGAGATAAATTCGTTGTTATTTATCTTGATGATCTAACAGTTTTTTCCAAATCTAATGAAGATCATATGATGCACCTCAAGCAGATGTTCGATAAATATCGTAAATTTGGTTTGTCTTTAAATCCCAAGAAACCTCACATTGCAATGCAAGAAGGTAAGCTCTTGGGCCATATTGTATCTTGAGACGGAATTAAAATTGATCCTAATCCTGGAAATGTAAAAGAAATTCAGTCATTTTTAGGAAAAATAATTTTTTTAAGAAGATTTATCTCGAACTTTGTTGAAATCATGAAATTGATCACAGATATTCTTAAGAAGAACAACGAAGTTAAATGGACGGTCGAAGCTAAAGCGTCATTTGCACACATCAAGAAAATTATAGGTGAAGCGCCTATACTGGAAAGCCTGGATTATCTGAAAGAAATTTTTATCTTCTCATTTGCATCCGAACACACAATTGTGGCGGTACTCCTCCAAAAGAACGAAGAAGGTTTCTAGCAACCAATAGCATTCTTCAGTAAAAGTCTTAGAGACGCGGAGTTGAGATATGACATAATGGAAAAGTAGGCATATGCTATGGTGAAGGCACTAAAGGCTTTTAGAACCTACGTGCTACAGTCCAAGATCATTGCATATGTACCCACCAGTTCCATAAAGGATATATTGGTTCAGCCTGACAGTGATGAGAAGAGGGGTCGATGGATTGCTAAAATTCAAGAATTCGATCTAGAGGTGAAATCGACAAAGCTCGTAAAGGGACAGGGTTTGGCTAAGCTACTAGCCGAATCAAATTTCAGAGCGCTCGGAATAAATAACCTATAAGAGTACGAAGGATATTTGGATATAGATGAATTCGATGACCAAATAGCTACTACCAGAATTGAAGAAAAGTTTGCATCTTCGGGTTGGTATAAAGACATAGTATTAATTATCTTCTGACTCTGAAATTACCAAATAATATATCTCTGTCTAAAACTCGAACGTTGAAATTGCATGCGGTAAAGTATTGTATTTCAGAAAGCCAATTGTATTGGAAAGACCCCCTAGGTTTTCTACTAGTTTGTCTAGTAGAATCAGAGACAGAAAGGGTCATAAATGAATTTCACGAGGGAGTGTGCGGAGGACATCATGCGTGGAGAGAAACGGTTGATAAAATCTTGAGAGCAGGATATTACTGGCCTAAATTATTCGCAGATGTGAATGCCAAAGTCAAATCCTGTAACTCTTGCAAATTATTCGCAAACAAGAAAATACTCCTAGCATTACCTTTGGTCTCGGTTAAAACGGAAGCCCCATTTCAACAATAGGGGTTGGATTTTATAGGAGAAATTAATCCACATTCCAGCGTGCAACACAAATGGATACTGACCGCTATAGATTATTTCACCAAATGGGTAGAAGCTATTCCGACCAGAAAAGCGACAAATTCAGTGGTGATAGATTTCCTGGAAGAGAACATATTATCTAGATTTGGCTATCCCTGAAAAATAGTTACAGATAATGCCCAGGCATTCAAATCTATGGTAATGGCTAGATTTTACAAAAAATACAATATTATATTGGGTCACTCTACGACATACTACCCTCAAGGCAATGGGCTAGCTGAATCATCAAACAAAATCTTAATCACCATAATTAAGAAAGTGTTGAACAAAAATAAAAAATCCTGGCATGTGCATTTGAACTACGCTTTGTCGAAAAATCAAATAGGCACCAAGAAATCGATTGGCACTTCTTCATTTCAAATGGTATATGGGACTGACGTAGTATTACCCATAAATTTGGCCCTACCCGTGATGAAACTTTGGCAAGATGAAAAAGAAGAACCAAATCATGTCACAAGGAGAATAAATCAGTTGATCAAAGTTCTGCAAAACAGAGCTGAAGTGGATGAAAAGCTTCAAAATAGCAAGACAATATGAAATCCCTATTTGATCATAAGTCTAAAGACAGGGAATTCCTCCCTGGCGACTTCGTTTTGAAATGGGACGCTAGGAAGGAAGACTCGGATAAACATGGTAAATTCGATCATATCTGGTATGGACCATTCAAAGTTACAACTTCTGAAGGGAAGAACTCATTTCTGCTAGAAAAACTGGACGGTAAAATCCTCAACACCCCTATCAATGGGCCTTATCTAAAGCACTTTATGCAATAAACAATTTCCAAAATCCCACTGTATATACCGGTTTGTGTTTTTTGTTTTTACAGTTTTTCGGTAAGTTTTACTTCCACCACAAATAAAACAGGTTAGTGATTTCATAGAAAAATAAATATGCAATAGTTAACACATTGAACTCTGTGACTCTTAAAACCTTGAAACTTTTCATGTTGTTTTCATGCAGGATTTTTGGTCTACGACTCAAACATCAAAAAGAAGAAAAATCAACAGTCATGTATCAGAAAATTGATCGTCCCGAAACAGGGGATAAATAAATAATTTACTTAGATGAGAACGAACTGGGAAATCACAGGTATGAATCTCCGAATTGTTTAAATCTCCCATGAATATCACTTGGTGCAACAATGGTTGCATATGTGTAAAGATACTCGCCCGATATGTTATCAAAAGAACGAAATTTTACTATATATTATAAAAAGTTCCAATGGATAAGATAAGGGCGAAAGGCTCAAGGAGATCTCGTATTGATGCGCATTAAACCAAAATTTGCGAGGGAATTATATTATCCCTTCCGAGTGTTGATTTCAAAATCATGAAATCCCATTCGCACGTCATGGCCTTCACACATTCAAGAAACCTCCAATCCTTAATTTCTCTTTGTCGTACCTGCCACCTTCACATTTCTAAATATGCAATAAATAAGCTTTACTGATAACAATTCATCATGCACCACCCATACAGATTGTCATTAATCATCGAAAGGATCGAGGAGCTTTCCCATTCATAAGAATTTAACCAATATTTAACAGAGAGTTACATTATCGACTCTAACTGTTCATTTAAACCATCATCTGCAACAAACCAACGTTCTCATAAACCTATGGCATTAGCTCAACAATAGTTTTGTGGAGATACAGTCAACATCTTCGGGCGCGAGGACCAGAACTTCCAGTGGTCCAAGGCATATTCTTATTACTCAACCTCTGTCGCAGAGAACCAATTAATTTTGACCTCTGGGATTGCTCATGCAGGCTGTGTCCCTGAGGTTTTTTACTGTAAGGACCTGGTCTCTTGGTGCGCTGATAAATTTATTTTCGAGAAAAGAATTATTCCACTATGGGGCCACTCTTTTGTTTCTTTGTCACCTCAGGTCTTCCGCTAGATACTAAAATTGTCGGAGCCAACATTGACGTTCAGAGGAGAAGATTGCAAACAGTTCCTAGCACAACATAATAATGGGTTGGACCTCTTGCCCCGTTTTTTGGAAAACCTATTTCTAATTCCTGAAGATATTACAAGCATGCAGGTTAGTTCATTTAGAAATCCATTCCACGAAATATCCTGGTTGTTTACAAGAATAACGGGACAGGAGTCCACAACAATTGTTTCCCAGATGGCTCTTTATATTTTGTATTTCAGAGTCAACGAACAAGCCATTTTTTATTGGGGTAGGTTAATTTCCCATAAAATATGTTCCCAATTGTCAAGCTACAAAAGGGAAAATAAATTTAATATGTCGTCCTATTTAGTTTTTTCAATAGCGCATTCCTATCGATTTCCACAACTGTCTCTGTCCAAGAATGTCAACTGCAAATTCCACCCAGTAACATTCTGGTACCAGGCCTTGTGGAAGCACAAGGATTCCCACTGTTTTAATGAGGTTTTTAATGGCTTCGTGTCTGTTTTCAAAGTTTTGTTGTTAGGAGAAGATGCTCCCCGCATATCTGAACAAGCAACTAGTTTTTTGGACAAGAAGGGGACACTTAAACATTTGGATAATGACATTGTCATAAGAATTTTTGGCTCCATGGAACAACCTTCTCTCCTTCCATGTCACATTATGGACATAATGTTTGTTGCAGAAGTAGCACGTCAATATAGCTACTGGTTCCATCTGTTCCAAAGGAAGAAAAAAAAAACAGTTCATTTCTTTGCCTTGGAAAGTAGGGGAGTTCGTGTTGAAAAATGTCAACAAAATTGACGATTTTGCAACACATTCTAGCATCTCCAACCTGAGATATGATGAAATCATAAGAGGATTCGACCCCTATAATATTTTTCATCAAAATTTACAAACACTTGGCCTCGACGATTCTTTAACAAAAACACCTGTCCAAAAATAGAGACAGTGTCGACAACGGTCCTACCTCTGATGGCGATGACGTAGACACAGTGCAAAGATGCACTAAATTGTACACGTAATAGAGGAAAGGCCCCGGTGACAAGAGTGTTCAATCCACAAATACCACTCCAAAAAGTACGACATCCTGGAGCATCGCTCCAACAACCCACCACATCAACAAAGAAACTCAGAGTTTTTCAAACGGAGGAGGAGATAACAACCCTCGTCACTCTAAAATTGATATTTCTCACAAGCTTCCAGTAGAGAAGAAGAGAAAAAAAAATGTGGGGCAGGTGAAAGAGCCGAAAATTCAGAGTGAGAACATGGAACTTGACACTGATCTGGATAGCAAGATGTGCTTCCTTGATCAGCCCAGAGACACCATCCACCATAGCCATCCAATGGACATATCCGTTACCGAAAATTTTGACAAAGTTGAATCCTTCGTGTTCCTGAGCATTGTTTTTGATAGCCAATCCAAAAAATTGATAATTGAGAAAAAAGATGTTAAAAATAAGAAAGACAAATCTCATTTAGAGGTTGACCTTGCCAACATGCGACCATCCCAAATCTATCAACTTCACACCATGAGAGGAGAAGCACTTCATGATTCCATTGGAGGAATCGAGATCGAGAATGCCAGACTGAAGGACCGGGTCAAGGAATTGGAAGACGCTTTCATTCCTATGCCATTGTTTGTCAATCATTTGGCAATAGCCACGCCTGGAA
>JASDQU010253466.1:3858-16146 GCA_032191745.1 Picea mariana
TTGAGTTGTCTGCTATTTTCAACAACAAATCAAATAACCAAATCTCTCCGCCTTTCCAAATATGAACTCTAAGCTTAATGTTATACTCTCGATGTGTAATAAACCAAACCTCAAAGCCAATCACTTCCATAATTGCCAAATTAATGGGTTGGTCATACCCTCTTGTAATATCTCAGTCATCTAATCATGGAGAGGTCTGGTGTGGCAAGATCTAGCTATGATAATGATGTATATGTGTTCCCTCTCCTCTCTATCACATCCACTTATGCCTACTCCCCTTGCTAGTTTTTCACCTACCTACGACACATCCCTAACACTCCATGCAGGGAGGTAAGTCACTATGTTAATAACTAATAGGTCACACTTTTGAATCCATAATAAGCATAAATATGCAAATTAGATGAAAAAGATACACAATGAGAAAAAATTGTGTGCAAGGTAGACAGAATTGCGTGCAAGGTGGACAAAATGGGACTCATGCCCTTGGAAATGGGACACATAACCTTTATACTATGACCTTTGTGTGTCCCTTCTTTCCAAGGAAGAGACAAAAATAAAAACATGATGTGTGATTGATGTAATGACACAAAGGAGAACCACCTATAATGTCTTTTCTATATCTTAAAAATTAGGAAAAAAAAGACTAAAAATGCAAAACAAATGACACCCTATACCTATATTGCAATTACATTAAGTGCAAAGATCTATGCTTCTTTGGATCCAATAAGTTCCCAAGTCCTATATCCTACTGATCTGTAGAAGAAACCTCCTTGTGGTGGAAACAACATCCAAATGTTGAAATATTGTAACTTCGAAGAATATTATAATCATAATTGAGTTATTATCTTATAGATCAAATCCCTTTTGTGGATTGATCATGTCGAGACTTATCTATGACCAAATCCCATTTTTTGGATTGGTCAAACCATATTTATATGGTGGTATTTGAGAATTAGACCCCTAGGGTTTAATAAAGTGGTTTTAACCACTATTGGGAGAAGTTGGCCCTACCTGATGAAAAGACATAACCCTAGCGCCTCCTCAAATAGTATTTATAAGTGAGGAGGACACCTCATTTGTTCACTTACTCACTCACACTTCTAGTACACATCTTTTGAAGGAAGTTGTAGTTGCAAGAAGGATAAGAGAGGTGCATGCTCAATCTTGGTTTATTCTTGGTGGTTTGGTCTTTAGTCTTGGCATTGTATTGACAATCTATTATTGAGGAAGTTTTTGCTGGGTTTTCTCCCCCATGAGGGTTTCCCAGGATAAAATGTTGTGTACCTTGTGATTCTGTTTCTTCCAGTGATCCCACTTATGATGTTATGCTCTAGTAAATTGAAAGAACTTAATAAAAACTCTAAATTTAACATGGTATCAGAGATTGACTGAATAGAGCACCTTTCACTGGGTATCCAAAAACGTCATTGTTGGCATACAAGAAAATTAGGGATTTTTATTGGAAATGAATTTCTGACTAAAAACCATGTAGATCAAACATCATGTGCGATGTCTTCTTTAGAGGTGATTCAAAGTTTCCCCACACAATGCACCAAATGTTTATCTACGATCATAGTGGTGGATTCTTCTAGCCATCTCACTATGTAGTTTGATGCTACTGATGTGAAGCCTCACATTCCTTATCATTTAGCCTTCCAAATTGACATTGTATACTTGAAGCACCTAATTAGGAGGATTGTCATTGACGAAGGATCTTTGACGCGTGTCATGTATTTTTCATGTTGGAAAGCCATTGAATCTCTAGAGCTCGCTCCTTCTCCCACTTTGTTAACTTCTTTCGACAGACAATCGTTTCAACCACACAGGATTATTTCCTCTTTTCTGATCCATTTAGGATGAAAGACTATGTCCATATAAGTAGAGGTAGTCGACACTCCGCTCAACTATAACATGTTATTGGGAAGGAGTTGGAATTATGCGATGACGATCGTCATCTCATCAATATTTCAAAATTTATGCTTTCCACGTGAGGTAAGAATTGTGACTATCGATCGGATGGTTTTTAACCACTTTAGCTCCACAATGAATCTAGGATCCACAGTACTGTGGATAAAAAACTCTTGGTTGACAACTGAGAGTATTGGTGTTGAAATGTTTCCTTCGTTGATGGGAACTTGTAACTTCCCAACACAAATGTCCTACATTCGTTCCACTTAGACCAGCTATCAAAATTTGAGTTCCCCGACTCCTGATAAAAGAGTTGCTTCGTTCATAAAATCATATCTGCAAGACCCATGGGCTTTTCCCTCGCCGTGCCAATAGATGGAAGGCCATGCACATGTTGGTATGGCTATGCCATTGTCTGCAACTGAGGTCACTTAACAAGCTATCCAACAAGCCACTCTAGACTTGGATGAAACTCCTTCATGGATAGAGGAGGATGATCAGTTTCTGGATCCCATATGGGCTCATAATTCTTCAACTTCCTAGGACTGTATTGATACTGTCATGCCTTCAGATGAAGAAATTATAGAGGAAATGACTGGATCATAAAGGTCATGGGAGGATATGCATTATTGATCATAATTCCTCCTCGAGATTAGTCATGTGGAAAGTGGAGAATTTACATCATTTGTGAGTAGAAATGTTCGTTATATGGTGAACCCATTAGCAAAGAAATATTTCTGTCGAGGGCAATATGGTGAATATCTCGGAAACGTCCCGATCAACATTTCTAGAACCCCTGATGTTGTTGAAAAGGTATTTATAATTGGGGAAGAATGCTCTCAATATGAAATTTGTCACTATATGACACTATTCAAGGAATTTCGTGATGTTTTCGCTTGGTCATACGAGGAAATGCCTGGAGTAAATCCTTAGATTGTTGAACATGAGATTCGAACCTATGAAAATGCTAAACCTGTTCAATAGAAATTGTGACTGGTTAACCCAAGGAAATCAACAACAATCAAAGTTGAGGTGGAAAATTTGCCTAAAGCTAGATCTATATACTCATTACCATTGATGAAATGGGTATCCAACTTCGTTCCGGTCGACAAGAAACATGGTACGATTTGTGTATGCATGGACTTTTGTGATTTGAATAAAACTTGTCGTAATTATATATGTCTTATATATGAGACATATATAATATATGTTTTATATATATAAGACATATATAATATATCTTTTATATATATAAAACATATATCTTATACGTCTAATATCTATAAGACATATATTATATATGTCATATATATGAGACATATATTATATATGTCATATATATATAAAACATATTTTCCCTACACCGTTTATCGATCAAATTATTGATGAATGCGTAGGGAGTGATATTTTCTCTTTCATGGATGGTTTTTATAGTTATAATCAGATATATATCCTCCCTGAGGACCAACATAAGATAGTCTTTATTTGTCCTTTGGGAACCTTTGCCTACAAAAATATGCCCTTTGGCCATAAAAATTTTGGAACCACTTTTTAGTGGACCATGATGTTCACTTTCCATGATCTTAAGCACATATTGGAGGATTATTTGGATGATGTTACAGCCCACTCACGCAAGAGGGTGCAACATCTTTTACACCTTCACCTTGTCTTCGAGAGATGTCCTCACTATCGAATTCTCTTGAATCCACACAAATGCATAGTTTTTTTGACTTCAAGGTGTCTTGTAGGATTTATCATTTCAAGTAAGGGTATCATGGTTGACCCTTTGAAGGTTGAGGAAATAACACAATTTACTCCCCCCCACAACGTATGTAAAGACCCACGTCGTTACAAATACAGGCGATGCAAGCATGTGCAATTTTTTTTTTTTTTTTGTAGGGAGGTGACAACGACAATAATACACCACATGATGATGAACACAATGTACACAACGTACACAAAAGACAATAATGACCTAGCATACTAGCATGTCATGCAACTGGATGAAACATACGATAATCAATTGATGATAAAATGTAAGATGACTACAACCCCCTCGAGAGCCGCATAACCCTAAGCCCAGTTTCATGTGCGTTTGTCGATTAACGCGAGAAAAGATCCAAACATACGGTGTCACATCGCCACCTTGCGTCAATTACGCTAGGAACCCAAGCACAAACAAAAATAAGTGTAAACCTTCCACCCAACATAAAAGCCCACATGCCTGAAATCCAACTTGCACACTCATACATTATACTACGTCGTTAGATGGAGGTGCTCTAACATTCAAGAAATACAAGACGTCGGGTGACTACACAATACCTTCAATTGTGCAACATCTAGATGTAATTCGATAATGAATTTATCATCAAGGACTCAATCATCGCATAGAGTAACCTGTCTCTAATTACAATAAAACATATAAAATCTTCTGGTATCATCATATCTTCCAGTCAAGGTTTTAATAATCCAATAACTTGTTATAAGTTATTAAATGTTTCCAATTCAATCAAGCAAAAAACCATACCATAGAAGGGGGACTTCTATCTAATTTATCCTCCATTAAGAACAAGACTAGACCAATCCAATAGAAGATTCCATTTCTTAATTAAGAACGATTCCTTCACAATCCCTATTATAGTTTCATTGCAACAATTCTACTATACTCTAGAGTTGAAATAAAATTCCATCAACTCTACTAATATTAGAAATTAAAATGAAATTCCATCAACTATCTTGTAATCTCAAAATTAATAATTAAAATTAATGGCAATAAAGTCTTTGTGCAGTAATAAGTGCAATGCAATTAGAAACACATTTATGTGCAGTCATAAATAAATTCAATGGTAGTAAAATCCGTGTAGTTATAATTGCATTTATGTTAGCCATAAATTTTCTATGTAGGAATAATTGAATTTCAAAAGCTAATCGTTGCCTAAGGGGAAATGGACACTAGGCAACCGCTCAATTCCATAACGCATCGTTGTGGGGCCACAGATGACAAGTTAGGATTAAAACTTAGGTGGTAAAAGAATGCGTTGTGCAGCATAGCGTTTTAAGAAAATGTTACACAACAAGGATTGGAGTGCCATTAGTTTATACAACAAGCGTTAAAAACGTTACTCAACATTCGTTTAGAACATTTGAGATTTCATCGAATCATCTTAATGACCATTTCACCTTAGTGATTTGGACAGATTACAACCGAGAATCAAGGCGTGATTGTCGTATCCTTTTCAAGAGGTTGATGTTTATTATGTTTAATTAGAAATTGAATATAAAAAGAAAATTTAATAGAGACTTTACAATTGAATAAATAAAGAATATGTATAATGACTTTTCAACGATTGTCAACCCAAAAGTATAAATAATGCTAGCGATTGTCATATGAAAAATGAAAGCATGGCAAGATTTGTCAGACAACCCCTTTTTATTTCAAGGAATGCCAACGATTTGCCATCACGGGGTTTATACAAAATATAAATACAAAAAATAAAAATAAGGGAGTTACTCAGCAAACGTTTAAAAACGTTACACAATGAATCACTATGCAAGAGCTTGTTTAAGGATCAATTGTGTTTCGGCAAAGCATTATTCAACAATCATTATACAGGATCT
Source organism: Picea mariana (assembly GCA_032191745.1). Taxonomy (NCBI): domain Eukaryota; kingdom Viridiplantae; phylum Streptophyta; class Pinopsida; order Pinales; family Pinaceae; genus Picea; species Picea mariana. The sequence continues at coordinate 9,385 of JASDQU010253466.1, forward strand.
GTCATCAATGACACATTTTTCTGTACATATCTCCATAAGAACTTGAATAAACTCATAGAAGATCTTAAAATAACCACCATTTCACTAGACGGGTAATTATGTGCCTTCATTATAGGAATATATGTCAATTCATGGAGAGCTTCCCAACATTATTAAAAACAACAAAATCCAAAATATTTACATCGGTTCTCCATATGCCAATCATGTAGTATGAGAAATTAAACGAACAGTAGAATCAATAATGGTACAAAATATCTATCATTTGCTATCGCACAATATAACTAATATTCAGAATTATCACTACCATATATATTTTAAATTTGTTTAAAGAATTAATTTTATGCGTGCATGCGTTTAACAATTATTTTTTTCAGAACAAGATTGAAACTAAACATTATTTTAAGAATTAACATCGCAACTAAACTAAGCATTATTTTAAGATTGAAACTAAACATTAACAATTATGTTAAGCATTATTCAACAATTTATAACATCGCATTTAACTAAACAAGTAAGCACTGTATCCAGAGGAGTAAAATATACAACAAATCGTTTGAAAAAAAATAGAATACACAACAAATCGTTTAATGGACAACTCTTCAACAAATACTGAATCACTGGGTAAGATGTAAGCAACCGTAGAGAAAAATCACAATAAACACAGAGGCTAAGGAGGGAAAACGCTCAGGAGAGAATTCCTCGCGGGGAAAAGAAGGGATCTGACAGTTATCATCCATGCACATGAAAGCAGGGCATTTGAATCTCAATCTTAAACACCAGAGTGAAGATAGTCGATTCGGCTCCTGGCCGACTGCTCAGGCACAGACCAATAACTGAAAGGATAAGAACAGAGGATAAAGCCACAAATCTGCACCCAGGCCTTCTCCATGGAAAACCAATAATAAAATAAAAACACAATAAAGGAATAAAGAAAATGCAGTAATAAAACAAGGCTCAGAACCAAAATTTAGAGACCCTCTTGCAAAATTGTGCGGCGCACTATCGCCCAGATAAAAATTCTTATGCATAACTAAACGAGTCTTTTTATTTTAATAGCATCTACGCAAGTGAGCTTTCGACAATAAAGAAATGCATGAACAAGAAATTGAGCAATTAATTAATAAAATTATGCTCCTGTGTACCGCAGCCAATTGCGAATGCTCCGAAGTCATTGTCCCGCACGTGCTCCGTCCATCTCTCCCTTGACAATCGATGTGACCTCACCGATACCTCCCAACCAACGCTAGGGAAACTCTTCTTCCCCATGATCCCCCTGATCCGTTAGAGGTACTTAATTCCTAATTGAGTTCATAAATAGAAAGTTCCAAAGGCTAGATTCGTTACTAAGTTAGACATTCAACTTTTTCTTTAAGTTCCCCTTTTCTTTAAGTTTCCCTATTTCTTTTAAGTTTCCCCCTTTTTCCTTTTTAACTAAAAAAAATTTTAGCAAGTGTAGATAAAACAACCATTTTCCCTTTTAATAAATTTAATCCTCCATTATAATTTTGACTTTAATAAATAAGTTTGAATTTCTTACTTCCCTTCTTTTAACATGTTTATTTATATTTTTTCTTTAACCACATGTTCTACTTAGACCTATGTTTTAATTTCCCTAGACCGAGCGACAATTTTTAAGGGAACTTTTAGTTATTAAACTTTACTCATACCATCATCTATTTTAGGGCCGACCAGGCATTAAGGGGGCATAGTTTTCTAGGCGCTAGGTTTATTTACTTATCATAGTTATAATTCCGATGTTCCCTTCAGGATGCACAATGTGCTCCAAGGGTGCCACTCGCCTCTTTCTGTTTTATTTGTGCGACGTGCCCTTCAAGACGCACTACGTGCTCCAAGGGTGCCACTCGCCTCTTTCCTCTTTATTTGTGCGATGTTCCCTTCAAGACACACTATGTGCTCCAAGGATGTCACTCGCCTCTTGACTGAATTTGGTAGACGTCAAACCCCTGGAGTCAATACTCTGCCAGGTGATCTTGTGGGATACTAAGGACCTCTAAGGAATAAGGCCCCTGCCTTATTGCGCGTCCCTTAGAATCATCGTGAGAGACTATCACAGGCTTCCCTCACGACATCTTGGGTCTTCTCGAACTAGGTAATTGTTAACCTACAGCTCGAGCCATGGTGGGAGTGCTAGTAGGCTCTAGCAGGGCTGCTGCCACACCTCTCCCTCAATGTCTCTGGGTGTCGTGTGTGACCCCTCTACTCCTAATGTGAGTCTGGTTTCCAATCTATCATTAGCCATCCATCAACGAATCATGTCAACAATAATAATCAATCATCATAACAAATAATCATATATACATATGTCACATCAACAACATTCAAAACCTGACACTCCACTCCCTAACTCGATCCAGATTCCAAGGGGTTTCATCGATGCCTCTATATCCTTAATGTCTAGAGTCTTGCACACTCAGGAGAACCCAGTCAATAACACTTGTCGACGTAAATATAACAAAAATGACATAACATCAAATCCACAATGTTTCATAATCATTATCAAAATAGCCAATAGTACAACGATCTAGATCACTTGCACACAAGTGTCCTCAAAGAATAAGTTCGCTCAATGCGTGCAAGAGCGGGATGTTACACAGTACGTCAGCTTCAAAGTCTAAAAGGAAAGGATAATTTCCTTTGGCGTTTTGTACTGAACTATGTTAATATCACAAAAGGTTTTATGTGCCTATTGAAGAAGGGGGTTCCTTTTTATTGGGATGAGTCGACATAACGTTATTTCAATGCATTAAAGAAAGATCTAGTTTTGACTCCCTTTCTTAACCCCCTAGATTATAATAGAGATTTTCTACTATATCTTGTGGCAGTTAAATCTTCGATTGGCATGGTCTTAGTTCAGGAGGATGATAAGCTCCAAGAGCATGTCATCTATTATTTGAGTCGTGCCCTGATAGGACTTGAGCTAAACTATTCGAACCTCGAGAAAATGTCCTTAGCAACATTCCATGTTTTTCAACATCTCTGACATTATATTCTATTACGCAAGACAACCATCATCATCGATGTTAACTATTTCCAGTATGCTTTGAATCGACGAATAATTAGCGGGAAGTATAACAAGTGGATTGTTGTTCTTCAGGAGTTTGATTTGGATTTTTCTTCTGCCAAGTCCAAGAAGTCTTTAGTATTAGCTGAACTTATGTTGGAGTTCCCTGTAGAGATTGAGGATAATGAAGTTATTGACTCACTTCCAGATGAGCGTATATTCTTCATATATTTGTCTAACCCTTGGTATGGAGATATTATTATCACTACAAGGAAAATACCCTATAAGAGAGGTTTTTGCGGAAGCCCCAAAAGTCCGTTTGTAGCGGAGGTGCATGGGCGGATGTTTTAACATAGTTTTTTTTTAACGGTGTATTCATTAGACTGTGTCGCACCAATGCACCATAAGAAATCAACACATCCATGTTAATAGACAATGGTGCACTATTGTAGATTTATTTTAAAACAATAAAAAACAATGGTGCACATCATATAAAAGAAGCTTGAGAGCATCAGTGCGCAACAAACAGGTGCACTGTATTTTCATTTTTATTTTTAAAAATGCATATCGGTGCGTCGTTGTCCATTGGGTGCACTCGAAACCGGTGTGTTCCAAACTGTTGCATCTTCGTAAGGTTTAAAAAAAACAATAGTTTGTTGTTTGCAGTGGTGCGAAACTAGAAATCAACGCATCGGTGCGAATAGACAATGGTGCACCATTACCGATTTATTTAAAAAAAACAATGGTGTGCATCATATAAAAGAAGCTCACAAGAATTGGTGCACATGAAAGGGGTGAGCACTAGTGTGCTTAACGCGAGCGCACCAGAACAAGGGTAAATAAAATAAAAAAAAAATGGTGGTAAAAAACCATTTTTACCATTTCTAGTGCAAATAAGCTCTCAAGCACCGGTGCCACCTTTTCCCAACTAAAGCACATTGCCATCGATGCTTCAGTTTCTTTCTTTGTTTCTGTTCGGTGCTCAGCTCGTGGGATTCTAATTTTTCCATACGGTGCAAAAATTTCATTTTTTTCACTACATCCCAACCATGCCCTCCTCGACGAGAAAATGTCTGGGTAAATTCTTTATTTGTTTGTACATTGTATTTTTACCGGATTAAATTGTGAAATTGAGTAAAATTTGCATTGTTTTTCAATTTTTTTATTTCTGCGCGGAGCATTCTAGTCGTTCGGCTCGCACTGCTCGTGGTGCACCCTATACATTTTACAGGGTGCAAAGAAAATGTATACGTCATTTTCGTCGATGCGTCATAATACAGAATAGACCGGTGCGTTCACAATAAACAACACATCGTCAAAAATAAATAGTTTCCATTAAATAGTGCGTTGACTATAGTTAACGCACCAGTACGTTTATAAAAATATACACATTGTTTGATGGAAACTATTTATTTTCGACGGTGCGTTCCTAATGAACGAATCAATGCGTTATTTATAATGAACGCACTAGTGCATTCATAATAGATGACACCATAAAAAATAAACAGTATCCATTAAACGATGTGTTTTTTATAGTGAACGCATCGATGCGTTCATAAAGATGTACACACCGTTAAAAAGAGATAGATGTTCATGTGGTGTGTCCTTGATAGTGATACATTGGTGCGTACACAATAAACTATGCACTATGGACATTATTTTGTTTTTCAGCCAATGCGTGGATTATACGGAACGACCGGTGTGTAAGAATGGATATGGCGCACCATTTAAAATGAGTGTCGATTTTATGTGGTGCGTCATGATGAATGGAACACACTGGGGCATTGTAGTATCTAAACGCATCGTGCTTTTGTGGTGCATTGTATACAATGGGGCGCACCAACACATTGATAATTAATACACACCCCCTTAAAATAAATTACAGTTTTCATGTGGTGAGTAAGATATGTGTGCACACCGTGGGCGTTGCGTGACTGTTTTTCAGGCGCACCAAGGGTTAATTTTTTGTTTTTTTGAAAAAAAAATTAGTTTGCATAGTTTGAAATAAAATTTTCATTTACTGAAAAAAAGTTATATTTTTATGTATGATGATGATGTAATTTATATGTTAATTATGTAGAGACGCCATTGCATGGATCAGGAGAAACAACAGAGAGTGGACCAATACAATATGGTTCGAGAGTGGGAGGCCAGAGAGAGGGAGAGGGATTTGTACCCTCGACCTAGTAATGCAACTACTCTGGTCCTCTTGAGGAATGTAGGCCTCTTCAAGTACTACGAGATGGATACATACCTGAAGGGGAATTCCACCTTTCTTGCACCACTCATCCATTGATGGGATGCCCATCAATAGGCATTCAGATTCGGTCATAATCAGTGGTACTATCTCACTGAGTAGGATATGTATTTTATCACTCGACTATCTAGGAGAGGGGAGGATTTTCCCCAGTTTCTTGATGTCCTAGTGGGTGTTGCAACTGAGAGTAATCTTTCCTACTCTCATAGGTCTATTTCACATGATATGCCTTCTCCTGGTGATTTTCAGGTGGTTGGTTGACAATTATGTATCGCCTCGTTTGGTGAGGACGTTAGGTTCCTCTCATTGTTACTATCGACCATTTCACACTTTACTAGTGATGGTCAATGCATTAGTTGCACGTTTTTATATTATGTTGATTCTTTGTTACAGAGGCCACGACTTATTAGGTGGTAAGTCATTTTCTTGAGGTAGTTTTGTATAGCACTGGATAGATGTTGTGCTATGATAGATGGGAAGGGAAAACTTCTCATTTGCTTCAGAGTTATTTTGTTTGTTTTTTGAGAGGTTTCTAGAGACGATACCTAGTTTTGTCTGTCGGCCTCCTAGGTCGATGACCAAGGTGTAGATGCACATGTGGGGTGAGATGATTCCCAAGAAGGGCATGCCCAATTTTCTAGCTAGGATTTCTAGGGATGCACTTCAACTATTAGCTAGTGAGACAGATCACGTGTTCGTTATGGTGTCGTGCCCTTACGCGGGGATGGATTAGAAAGGATGTACCAACATCCTATTCAAAACGGATGAGCCACCGAATGATCAAGGTAAGGTTTAAATTAATCTTGTACTTTCATTTTATTGTCTTACTTAATTCGAATAAATTTTATTTTAGCATGTTCTTTAACATATTTTATTAAATTGTTTAATGAAATTGTCGACTAATTATTAAATTGTGTTATATTTTTCATACGTTGGCACATTTTTTGGGGACGTGCCTCCTCCCCCGCCACCTGATGCGGATGAGGAAATGGATGAGGTTGTGGTGGGTCAAGGTGCTCAGTCACATATACCACTCGGCATGCGGCGTAGGCTAGATCTCATATATAGGATGGAGGTGTGTGACAGACTAAGTGCAATTCTGGTTTGTGTGGGAGTCCACCCTATCTAGATGCGAGACATTAGGGATGAACCTGATATCATGTAGCTCTGGACAGACTTGTCGCGCGATATGACTTCCTTTATGCATCATATTGTTGGAGTTCCCAGGTTACTTGTAAGGATGAGGGATGGCACGTCCTCCAACACTGAAGTTGATGAGGGTGGTGATGATCATCATCATGGTGGTTATGTTGAAGCCTCTATTTCAGTACCTCCTCCTAGTCCTCCTTAGGTTTTTTATTTTGATCAGGGTGGTGATCATGGTGCTTCTTCTTCAATACCTCCTCCTCATCCTCCGGGTGTTGATGTTGATCAAGGTGTAGATGATCATTGCGATGTTGCAGATTAGGATGGTGATGCTCCA
>JASDQU010253467.1:0-16163 GCA_032191745.1 Picea mariana
TAATTAATTTAATTAATTAATTAATCAAAATTATAACAATTAATTAATTAATAAATATTTAATTAGTATTATTATGCCAATCTTTTTTTAGTTAAAACCATGTTAAGACAATTAATCCCCTAATTAATTTTTACTTAATAATTCCTAAACATATATTCTACTAGGGCTGTTACATGCAAACTGTATACAACGGAAGTGTTGGGTGAAAAATATATATCACGGAACAAGCTCGACATGAAAAATGAAAATAAATAGAAGGATTAAGTACAAACCTTTATTATCATAAACAAAATCAAAATTTCAAAATTCCTAATTTACATTTAAAAACATTAAAAATAATATTGAATAAAATTTAAATAATTGTTTATACTATTCTTTAAGTAAAAAGTGTTATAGAATTATATGAATTACTATAAATCTTGGTACAATGTTATAATATTCTATAAATTACTAAATCTCAGGTTGATGTCGGTCGGGGTTGGACTCGTGATACATAAGCATGACTATAAATGTGAACCCGCTACCCCGCAATCCACGAATCCGTAATTGTTGGGTGAAAAATGTATATGATGGTAGTGTTGGGTGCAAAATGTATATCACGGAACATGATAGACATGAAAAATGAAAAATGTGAACCCGCTACTCTGTCAACCCGTGAATCCGTAATTATTTGGTGTAAAATGTATATGAGGGAAGTGTTGGATGCGAAATGTATATCACGGAAGAGACTCGACATGAAAAATGAAAAATAAAAATAAATTTCAATAATTAATTGAATAAAATTTAATAAAACATTATCACATATTAATAATGAATACGATATTTGATATTAATATTATAGGATAGATATCATAAACTTAATTTATAGTTTATTTATTAATATTAATATAAAATAGTACATACAAGTATATATCCATTTTAACCGTATATTCAAGAAGTGACAATTCCTAGGTACAAACCTTTATTATCATAAACAAAATGAAAATTCCAAAATTTCAAATTTACATTTAAAAACATTAAAAATAATATTGAATAAAATTTAAATAATTGTTTATACTATTATTTACGTAAAAAGTGTTATATCATTATATAAATTACTATAAATCTTGGTAGAATGTTGATGTAGACCCCACCTCAGCAGAGCCTGCTGACCTCCCAGTCTTCGGATCTTCCACTCCCCCTGAACCGAAATGGTTCTTTAGGTCCACTGTCGAAACCATCTCTTACAATGTGACTACAGGTCCTTTGTTAAACCCTGCCTGCACGAACTAGCGTTGGGCATGAGATCCTTCCCACATGATCACGCAATATGACCTCATGCCAACTCTATTGGCACTTCACACTTCTCTATTTTGGGGATGTTGGTATGAAACACCCCAACACTCCGATCCCCGAAATCTAAAACTTGACAAGGGCATACCAAAGGCTAGCCCTTGCTCCTATGCACTCCACACGACCTTCCAATAGGAACTGATCCCAATATTCCATGCGTTTTGGCTTTCACGACTTGGGGAGTCAGCGAACAGCCGCTCCTTCCCTTCTGAATCCTCGACCTCCGAAATCCACTGACCCGGATCTACAGTCGAGATCCCCCGCCAACCGATAGTCCAGATTAAGTTGACGATTCTTCGTTGAGATCTTGGAGAAGCCTCCTCTCATGATTACAGTGGTCGAAACCCAAATTCCATCTGACCGAAATCAATGGCCCACTATGCGCGGGATCTAACGGTATTGATGGATCCTTGGTTTTCACATTTCAGGGATTGGGAAACTAATGCAAATCCTTGTCCTCTCGACTTGCCATCCCAGAAATCCTGAAATGAACCAACAACTCAGATCTGATTTTGATCCACGACCTCTATCACTCCTGAGCTTTCATATGTTAAGTGACTCCTGCCACTATCTCCCTTGCTTCTTTGCTTGATCAGAGGGATCTCGGTGAATCGAGACTTCTCCCTCAAATTTCTCCATCGTTCATTCAGGGTTCAATGATCCTCCAGAAATTCTCCCCGTCGTTAGTCTGTTTTCCCTTAGAGCTTCACGCTACCTTGATCTTCTCTTTCCTTCGAGCTATTCAAAGGATCTAACCCTCCCGAGATTAGATTTCTTTGTTGGCTTCCAAATTCAAAGAATCCCTACGCACATACTTAGCATGTTTCTGCGATAATCTTCAGTTATACATGATGTTAGCTCTGTGCACTCTTCACAACAGAGTTTCTCCAACAACTCTGTAGGACTGAATAATTTCTATTCCTCCTTCAGCTTGCGCACTTCTTGCATGACTTTGTGCTTCATTCGCACTTCTGCAAGTATAAGAACAATGTTCTCCCTCCTGATCTTTCTGAGATTAAACTCAAAACCCTGTCAACGCACTCTATGCAGAATCTCCACTGCACCCTTTGCAAGTTTTTTCTGGAAGAGAAACAATTGAAACTCATACTTCTTCTTTCACAGGTTTCATACATTCATCATAGAATTATGAACATACACACATCATTAAACCAAATGCATAACAGAGAAAATTTAAGCAAACTGTAACTTACCATTTAAAATATATACACAGTGTTCATCACAACACAGATGACTTGGACCAAAGATTTCTTATATTAATCCAAAGGCTTCTGTCCATAAGTTCTAAAAACTATCATCTTATACAATTTACCATCTTAGGATTTTCTTCTCTGCTCGCCTATTCTTGTAACTAAAAAAAAAGGTCCCTTCTAATACAAGCGAGGGTGTCTTTTTTACTCGTTTTCACTCCTACAGTTCTAGCTATCTAATCAGGTTTAAAAACTACCTACTTTACATTCAATACAAATAAATGCCTCCATATCCGACAGATTAGAGAAACGTTGATGATTTGTTTTACAATCTCCAAAACATAAATGCAAATACATCTCCCTAGCTATTACATAAATGCTTCTTTCATTCAAATTCAAAACATTCTTCAAAATGTACGCTGGTGCATTTCCATCTGTCTTCCACCTTTTGCGCTTGCTCACGATGCTCCTGCATCATACTCCCTTGGCTGAAAAATTTCATGAACTCCTGTTCATGAGCTCCTAAACTGTCTTTCCATGTTTTTGGATGTCTCCTTCGCTTTCCCAACTAGCATCTTCAATCGAGTTTCTCTTCCATTTCAGCAAGTATTCGAAATATGTCTTCCTCCGAGTCTTCTTACCAGCTCTCTGATCAATAATCATTTCCATCTGTGGCTTTTCAGCTACAGACATCTGTTTGACCCATTGGACTTCCTTTTGATCTTTTGATTGCTCTGTTACATCTATTATGTAAGGATACATATCTGCTATGTTAAATATGGGTGATGTGCCCACATTATCTAGCAATTCTATCTCATAAGCATTTGCCTCAAACTTTCTTAAGATTTTACATGGCCCAATTTTCTTCATCTTCAGTTTATTTTAGGTTCCCCTTGGGAACCTTTCTCTTCTGATATGTGCCATAACCAAATCACCAAATTCAAATTGAAGTTCTCTCATGTGTTGATCTGCTATGCGCTTGTACTCCTGGTTGGAATTTTCTAATCGCTTTCTAATTTCAATGTGGATCTCCTGCATTTATGCTGCAAAATCCTCTGCGCTAGCACTCCTGAATTCGTTCTTCTCTAAGTCTTTCAACTCAGAGACTCCCCTTGGCTACATTCCATACATTATCTGTTATGGGCTCTGTCCTGTACTCTTGTTGGGTGAATTGTTATATGCAAATTCCTCTTGTGGCAGAATCTGGTCCCACTGGTTGCGGTGTTCAGCCACCAAACTCCTCAACAAATCTCCCAAACTTCGATTCACTGCTTTGGTATGTCCATCTGTCTGAGGATGGTATGCTGAGCTAAAATATAAATTTGTCCCCAAATTCTTTCGTAGGGTCCTCCAGAAATGACCAACAAATTTGGTATCTCAATCTGAAACAATACTCTTGGGTAAACCATGAAGTCTAACAATTTCTTTGAAAAACAGATTAGTAATGTGTTGTGTCACTGGTTTTCTGACATGGTATAAAATGTGCCATTTAGAGAATCTATCGACTACCACAAATATGGAATCAAAACCCCTCTTCATCCTCGATAGTCCTAACATAAAATCCATGCTTACCACATCCCACAACCTCTGTGGTATTGGAAATGGTTGATACAACCATGTATTTTGTCTATTCCCCTTGGCATGCTGGCAAATTATGCATCTGTTCATGAATTTCTTGACATCTATTCTCATCCCCGGCCAATAGTATGAGCTATTCAATTATGCAAAAGTCTTATCATGGCCGAAATGTCCAACCAATCCTCCACTGTGTTTTTTCTTCAAGAGGTTCTCTCTCATAGAGCATTTCGGTATACACAACTGGTTACCCCTGAACAATAGTCCATCTTGAACCAAGTATTCAGTCCATTGGCTTCTTTCCCTGAGAACTGGATTCTCACATGCTTCATAAGCTTCTTTAAAATATGCATCATTTTTGTACATTTCCTTGAGGTTATCAAAACCTAAGGTCTTTACTCTTAACTCTTGCAGAGTCAAACATTTCTTGCTCAAAGCATCAACAACTTTGTTAGCAGTTCCATAAATATGCTTTATAACAAAAGTAAAATTCTGCATGTACTCAACCCATTTTGCATGCTTCTAGTTCCATTTCTCCTGTCGAGTTATGAATTGTAAAGCATGGTTATCGCTATACGAGACAAACTCTTTCGGAACCAAGTAATGCCTCCATTTTTTTAGGGCTTGTATAAATGCACAAAATTCCTTGTCATACGTTGAATATTTCAGCTTTGCATCATTTAGTTTCTCATTGAAGTATGAAATCATCCTATTGTCTTGACTTAAGACTTCTCCAATCACAATCCCACTCGCGTCACACTTAACTTGAAATGTTTTGCTGAAATCTGGCAGAACCAGAACTGGCTACTCAGTTATCTTAATTTCCAACAACTTGAAAATTTTCTCTGCTTCTTCTGTCCAATGAAAAGATTTATGTCTTTTCTTGACTGTATCCATCATTTGTGCACATATCCCTCTGAAATTTCTAATGAACTTCCTGTAAAAACTGGCAAGTTTGTGGAAACTTCTGACTTCAAAATTACTCTTCGGTGATGGCCAATCTTTGATAACTCTTACCTTTTCAGGATCCATTTTTAACTCATTCGCAGAGATTACGAACCCTAAATAAATGAGTTCCATCTTCATGAAAGGCGATTTCTTCAGATTGATCAGCAACTTCTCTTGCTACAACCTCCTCATTACTGCGGTTAAATGATTCAGGTGTTCTTCCTCAGTCTTACTGAAGATCAATATATCGTCAAGATACACGATTACAAAATTACCAATGAAATATTTTAGGACTTTGTTCATCAGCCTCATAAAAGTACTGGGCGCATTCGCAAGCCAAATGGCATGACAAGCCATTCATACAACCCTTCATTCATCTTGAATGTTGTCTTCCACTCATCACCTTCCCTCATTCTAATCTAATGATATCCGCTTTTCAAATCAATCTTTGAAAAAAACTTTTCTCCACTCAAGCAATCCATCAAGTCATCCATCTTGGGTAAAGGAAATCTATACCTGATGGTGATTTTATTTATGGTCCTTGAGTCTGTACACATTTTCCAGCCACCATATTTCTTTAGACTTAATACTGTAGGTACAACGCATGGGCTCAAGCTTTCTCTAACCAATCCTTTGTCCATCAAATCCTGGACTTGTCTTTTGACTTCTTCATTTTCTCGTGGCGTCAATATATACGCTGCTTTGTTTGGTAAACTCACCCCAGGTATAAGATCAATGTGATTTATTATGCTCATAATGGGCGGCAACGAATAAGGTAATTCGTCCACGAATATATCATCAAATTCCTCCAGCAGTTCCTGAATTTCCTCAGGTAAATCATCTATATTGGTACTGGTCAAGACGGCTTTGGGTTTTCTTACCACAACAAACTGCATATCTTCTTCTTTCTTGACTTCCTCAAGAAGCTCCTTCCCACTCATGAGAAGTATAGTATTGCTCACCTCAATTTTCACCTCCTTATCCTTAATTGGCAGCAACATATGCATTCTACAATAGTTCTCCAAGGTATATGTGTTCTTTCTCCCATCATGAACAACATTCTTGTCATATTTCCACGGTCTCCCTAACAAAAGATGAAAGACATCCATGGGAATAACATCACATAAAATTTCATCCTTATATCCCCCTATCTTAAATTCAACTAAACATTGTTTAGTGACAGTTACCTGATGTCCTTTTTGTAGCCATGGAAATTTATATGGGCTCAGACGTGTAATTGCTTCTAATTCTAGATTCTCCACCATTTCAATGGATACTAGGTTATCTATACTCCCACTGTCCACTATTACCTTGCATACCTTGTCCTTGGTCTTGCAAGCAGTTTTGAACAAATTGTTCCTTTGGACTGTTTATTCCACCTCCTTCTCTAGCTTCAAGAGAATTTTTCCCATCATTAGGGATCTTCCGCCTTCTGCATTTTATGCCTCAACATTTCATCCTTGTGCTATAAAAATGTGATCTTCACCCCCATCTCTTTTCCTATCGGGACACTCAAAAGATTTGTGCCCGATTTTTCCACAGACAAAACATTTTATTTCACCTCCTCAGCCTCTTCCTCTTCCTCTTGCTAGAGGAAACACATTCCTATTAGCATATTGCCTTCCTTGGGAGCTTCCTCCCCTTTTTGTTTGAGTATGGGGTTTCTTCTCTTCGCCCTGGGGCTTTTGTACTATATTCTGGGCAACCTCTTTGCTTCTTCTCTGACTTCTGCCTCGACCCCTCTGACCTTGCTTACGGGTCAATTTTTCTTCTGCCTTCAGGGCAATCTGATAAGCCTCCTCTACATTCCTGATTGTTACCATGCTCATCTCATCCTGAATTTCATATCTCAGACCATTCATGTATCTGGTGACCTTTTCATCATCACTCTCACGATGACCTTCTCTAATGTTTATCCTGTAGAACTCTTCAGTGTATTCCTTCACTATCATCCCTTTCTGTCTCAAATTCTACATTCTCCAAAACAGATTGATTAGGTAATCTCTGGGTATAAACTTGGTTTTCATCTTCACAACCATCCTATCCCATCTTTTGATTCTTTGTTTTCCTTTGCAATGCTTGTCAGCCTGCAGTTCATCCCACCACAATGCTGCATGTCCTTTCAGTCTAGTGACTACGTGCTTAACTTTCTTATCCTCTTCAACATCCTCATAGTTGAAGTATTTGTCTAGAGCTCTAAACCAATCTAGCAGCTCCTCAACATCTAAGTTGCCTTCATACATTGGAATGTCCATTTTTTCCTTGGCACCTATCCTTGCAACAACTCTGAATAGGTGTTCCTTTGCAGCATCTTCGACTGCAACTTCTTCTTGTCTAGCTCCGGCTTCATTTTCACTTTCAGCTTCACTGACATCTCCTGTATCAGTTTCTCGTCGCTGCACTATCTCCATAGCATCTAATAGAGCACGGAGTTCCCTCATTTCCCTTTCCACAGCTGGATCGGGCATAGCTCTTTCTTTCCTTCTTGGCGACATTATTTAAATCTTCTCCTCACAAAATTCAAATCACACAGTCTTCTCTCACCTACAATAACAAATATTGCAGTATCTGATACCACTTGATGCAGACCCCACCTTAGCAGAGCCCGTTGACCTCCTGTTCTTTGGATCTTCCACTCCCCCTGAACCGAAATGGTTCTTCAGGTCCAGTGTCAAGACCCTCTCTTACAATGCGACCACAGGTCCTTTGTCAAACCCTACTTGCACGAACTAGTGCTGGGCACGAGCTCCTCCCCACAAGATCACACAATATGACCCCATGCCAACTCTATCAGCACTTCGCACTTCTCTATTTCAGGGATGTTGGTATGAAACACCCCAACACTCCAATCCACGAAATCTAAAACTTGACAAGGGCCTACCAAAGGCTAGCCCTCACTTCTATGCACTCCACACGACATTCCAATAGGAACTAGTCCCAGTCCTCCATGCGTTTTTGCTTTCGTAACTTGGGGAGTCATCGAACAACCGCTCCTTCCCTTCTAAATCCCCGACCTACGAAATCCAGTGACTCAAATCTATGATCCAGATCCCCTGCCAACTGATGGTCTGGATTAAGTCGACGATTCTTCGTCGAGAGCCTGGAGAAGCCTCCCCTCATGATTTTGGTGGTAGAAACCCAAATTCCATTTGACCAAAATCAACGGCCCATGATGCGTGGGATCTAATGGTCCTGATGGCTCCTAGGCTTTCGTGGTTTGGGGATTGGGAAACCAATGCCAAGCCCTGTCCTCTCGACTTGCGATCCCCGAAATCCTGAAATGAACCAACGAACCAGATCTGATTTCGATCCACAACCTCTATCACTCTTGATCTTTCATATGTTAAGTGACTCCTGCCACTATCTCCCTTGCTACTTTTCTTGATCAGAGGGCTCTCGATGAATCGAGACTTCTCCCTCGAAGTTCTCCACCGTTCATTCGGGGTTCAATGATCCTCCAGAAATTCTCCCCGTCGTTAGTCTGTTTACCCTTAGAGCTTCACGCGACCTTGATATTCGCTTTCCTTCGAGCTATTCAAAGGCTCTAACCCTCCTGAGCTTAGATTTCTTTGCTGGCTTCTGGATTCAAAGAATCCCTATGTGCATACTTATCATGTTTCCGCGATAACCTTGAGTTATACACAATGTTAGCTCTATGCACTCTTTGCAACTGAGTTTCTCCAACCACTCTGTAGGACTGAAGAATTTTGATTCCTCCTTTGGCCTACGCACTCCTTGCATGGATTTGTGCTTCACTCACACTTCTGCTGGTATAATAACAACTTTCTCCCTCCTGATCTTTCTGAGATAAAAATCAGAACCCTGTCAACGCACTCTATGCGGACTCTCAACTGCACTCTTTGTAGGATTTCTCGGGAAGAGAAACAATTGAAACTCATACTTTTGCTTTCATAGGTTTCATACATTCATCATAGAATTATGAACATACACACATCATTAAACCAAATGTAGAACAGAGAAAATGTAGGCAAACTGTAACCTACCATTTAAAATATATACACAATGTTCATCACAACACACAGGACTTAAATCAAAGCTTTGTTATATTAATCCAAAGTCTTCTGTCCATAAGTTCTAAAAACTATCAGCTTATACAATTTACCATCTCAGGATTTTCTTCTCTTCTCGCTTGTTCTTGGAACTAAAAAAAAAAGGTCCCTTCTAATACAAGCGAGGGTGTCTTTTTTACCCATTTTCCCTCCTACAGTTCTAGCTATCTAATGAGGATTAAAAGCTACCTACTTTACATTCAATACAAATAAATGCCTCCATATCCGACAGATGAGAGCAACGCTCATGATCGATTTTACAATCTCCAAAACATAAATGCAAATAAAACTCCCTAACTATTACATAAATGCTCCTTTCATTCAAATTCAAAACATTCTTCAAAATGTGTGTTGGTGCATTTGCAGTTGTCTTCCGCCTTTTGCGCTTGCTCATGATGCTCCTTCATCAAATGTTATAATATTTTATAAATTACTAAATCTCATCCACGACTCTGCCAACCCGCCACTCCGTAATTGTTGGGTGCAAAATGTACACGACTGAAGTTGGGTGCAAAATATATATCACGGAACAAACTGGACATGAAAAATGAAAAATAAAAATAAATAGAAGGGTCAATTTCTAGGTACAAACATTTATTATTATAAACAAAATCAAAATTCCAAAATTCCTAATTTACATTTAAAAACATTAAAAATAATATTGAATAAAATTTAAATAATTATTTATAAATAATTAAATAATATTTATAAAATTTAAAATTTAAGTAAAAAGTGTTATAGCATTATATGAATTACTATAAATCTTGGTACAATGTTATAATATTCTATAAATTACTAAATTTCATGTTGCCGTGGGTTGTGGTTGGACTCGTGATACATAAACATGACTATAAATGTGAACCCCCGACTCTACAACCCTCGACTCCGTAATTGTTGGGTGCAAAATGTATATGACGTAAGTGTTGGGTGCAAAATGTATATCACGAAACAAGATGGACATGAAAAATGAAAAATAAAAATAAATTTGAATAATTAATTAAATAAAATTTAACAAAACATTAGGACATATTAATAATGAATATGACGAAATTGTTGGGTGCAAAATGTATATGACGAAAGTGTTGGGTGCAAAATGTATATCTCGGAATAGGCTGAACCATGAAAAATGAAAAATGTGAGTCAACCGACGACTCCATAATTGTTGGGTGCAAAATGTATATGACGAAAGTGTTGGGTTCAAAATGTATATCAAGGAACAAACTGGACATAAAAATGAAAAATAAAATAAAAAATTCAATAATTAATTGAAAAAAATTTAACAAAACATTATCACATATTAATAATGAATACGATATTTAATATTAATATTATATGACAGATATCATAAATTTAATTTATAGATTATTTATTAATATTAATATAAAATAATATATACAAGTATATATCCATTTTAACTATAGAGTCAAGAAGGATCAATTTCTAGGTACAAAACTTTATTATCATAAACAAAATCAAAATTCCAAAATTCTAAATTTACATTTAAAAACATTAAAAATAATATTCAATAAAATTTAAATAATTGTTTATACTATTATGTAGGTAAAAAGTGTTATAGCATTATATAAATTACCATAAATCCTGGTACAATGTTATAATATTTTATAAATTACTAAATCTCATGTTGCGGTCGGTTGGGGTCAGACTCTTGATACATAAGCATGACTATAAATGTGAACCCACTACTTTGCCAACCCGCCACCACTCCGTAATTGTTGGGTGCAAATCTATTGAAGTGTTGGGTGCAAAATATATATCACAGAACAAGCTGGACATGAAAAATGAAAAATAAAAATAACAAGAATGATTGATTTCTAGGTATAAACCTTTATTATAATAAACATATTCAAAATTCCAAAATTCCTAATTTACATTTAAAAACATTAAAAACAATATTGAATAAAATTTAAATAATTCTTTATACTATTCTTTAAGTAAAAAGTGTTATAGCATTATATGAATTACTATAAACTTGGTACAATGCTATAATATTCTATAAATTACTAAATCTCATGTCACAGTAAGTTGGGGTCAGACTCGTGATACATGAGCATGAGCAACCTGCTACACCATGATTGTTGGGTGCAAAATGTATATGACGGACCATGATTGTTGGGTGAAAAATGTATGACGGAAGTGTTCGGTGCAATGCTGGACATGAAAAATGAAAATTGTGAACACGCCACTTCGCCAACCCGTGACTCTGTAATTGTTGGGTGAAAAACGGAACAAATTTAACAATACATTATCACATATTAATAATGAATACGATATTTAATATTAATATTATAGGATAGATATCATAAATTTAATTTATACTTTATTTATTAATATTAATATTAAATAGTATATACAAGTATATATCCATTTTAACTTTTGAGTCAAGAATGATCAATTTCTAGGTACAAACCTTTATTATCATAAACAAAATTGAAATTCAAAAATTCCAAATTTACATTTAAAAACATTAAAAATGTTATAGCATTATATAAATTACTATAAATCTTGGTAGAATGTTATAATATTTTACAAATTATTAAATCTCATGTTGCTATAGGTAGGGTTTCAGACTCTTGATACATAAGCATGACTATAATGTTGGGTGCAAACTGTATACAACGGAAGTCTTGGGTGCAAAATATATATCACAGAACAAGCTCGACATGAAAAATGAAAAATAAAAATAAATAAAAGGATCAATTTTGTAGGTACAAACCTTTATTATCATAAAATCAAAAATCCAAAATTCCTAATTTACATTTAAAAACATTAAAAATAATATTGAATAAAATTTAAATAATTGTTTATACTATTCTTTAAGTAAAAAGTGTTATAGCATTATATGAATTACTATAAATCTTGGTACAATGTTATAATATTCTATAAATTACTAAATCTTGTGTTGCTCTCATGAGAGTCGGACTCGTGAAACATAAACATGACTATAAATGTGAACCCGCTACTCCGCAACCCACGACTCCGTAATTGTTGAGTGCAAAATGTATATGAGGGAAGTGTTGGGTGCAAAATGTATATCACAGAACATGCTAGACATGAAAAATGAAAAATGTGAACCCCCTACTCTGTCAACCTGCGACTCCGTAATTGTTGGGTGCAAAATGTATATGAGGGAAGTGTTGGGTGAAGAATGTATATCATGGAAGAGACTCGACATGAAAAATGAAAAATAAAAATAAATTTCAAAAATTAATTGAATACAATTTAATAAAACATTATCACATATTAATAATGAATATGATATTTAATATTAATATTATAGGATAGATATCATAAATTTAATTTATAGTATATTTATCAATATTAATATAAAATAGTATATACAAGAAGGAGCAATTTCTAGGTACAAACCTTTATTATCATAAACAAAATCAAAATTCCAAAATTCGAAATTTACATTTAAAAACATTAAAAATAATATTGAATAAAATTTAAATAATTGTTTATACTATTCTTTAAGTAAAACGTGTTATAGCATTATATAAATTAATAGAAATCTTGGTACAATGTTATAATATTGTATGAATTACTAAATCTCATCATCGACTTTGCCAACCCACTCCGTAATTGGTGGGTGGAAAATGTACACGAGTGAAATTGGGTGCAAAATATATATCACAGAACGTGAAAAATGAAAAATAAAAATAAATAGAAGGATCAATTTCTAAGTACAAACCTTTATTATCATAAACAAAATCAAAATTCCAAAATTCCTAATTTACATTTAAAAAAATTAAAAATAATATTGAATAAAATTTAAATAATTATTTATACTATTATTTAAGTAAAAAGTGTTATAGCATTATATGAATTACTATAAATCTTGGTAAATGTTATCATATTCTATAAATTACTAAATCTCATGTTGTTGTGGGTTGTGGTTGGACTCATGATACATAAACATGAGTATAAATGTGAACCATGGACTTCGCAACCTGCTATCTCGTGATACATAAACATGACTATAAATGTGAGCCATAGACTCCGCAACCTGTGATCTCAACATGACTATAAATGTGAACCATCGACTCGGCAACCTGTGACTCGTGCAAAATGTATATGACGGAAGTGTTGGGTGCAAAATGTATATTAAGGAACAAGATGGACATGAAAAATGAAAAACAAAAATAAATTTGGATAATTAATTGAATAAAATTTAACAAAACATTAACTCATATTAATAATGAATAAGATATTTAATATTAATATTATAGGATAGATATCAAAAATTTAATTTACAGTTTATTTATTAATATTAATATAAAATAATATATACAAGCATATATCCATTTAAATTTAGAGTCAAGAAGGATCAATTTCTAGGCAGAAACTTTTATTATCATAAACAAAATCAAAATTCCAAAATTCCTAATTTACATTTAAAAAAATTAAAAAATAATATTGAATAAATTTTAAATAATTGTTTATACTATTCTTTAAGTAAAAAATGTTATAGCATTATATGAATTACTATAAATCTTGGTACAATGTCATAATATTCTATAAATTACTAAATCTCATGTTGTTGTCGAGGGTCAGATCCGTGATACATAAGCATGACTATAAATATGAATTTGAATCCGCAACCAAGCATGACTATAAATCTGAATCTGAATCTGCAACCCGTGACTCTATAATTGTTGGGTGCAAAATGTATATGACGGAAGTGTTCGGTGCAAAATGTATATCACGAAACAAGCTGGACATGAAAAATATGTATATCATGGAACAAGCTGGACATGAAAAATCCACGACTCTTTAATTGTTGGGTGCAAAATGTATATGACAAAAGTGTTGGGTGCAAAATGTGAACACTTTGGACATGAAAAATGCAAAAAAAAATAAAATTGAATAATTAATTGAATAAATTTTAACAAAACAAGTACATATCCATTTTAACTCTAGAGTCAAGAAGGATAAATTTCTAGGTACAAACCTTTATTATCATAAACAAAATCAAAACTCCAAATTTACATTTAAAAACATTAAAAATAATATTGAATAAAATTTAAATAATTGTTTATACTATTCTTTAAATAAAAAGTGTTATAAAATTATACAAATTACAATAAATCTTGATACAATGTTATAGGCAAGGATTTCACTGTCATGTAACACTTGTTAATATGATGTTTGAAGGTGGAATAATAATCCATAATAAATGAAATTATTAATGTAGATATAACCATTAATTAGGGCTCTTGTCCCATTGTAACATTACAATACACCATGTGACACATGTATTAAAATTTGTTGTTTAGATGAGTTTTCTACCCTCTTCTCTATATATATACCATGTCAATTTTTATTGTGATTTGTTTTTCGTTTACCTTGGGTCATTAATAGCCTATATCTTTAACGCAATATCAAATTCCCTATACTTGCGATAAGTGTATACATACTTATCATTGAAAGAAATATGAATTACATGCATATCATTGTTGTTGGGTTATTTGGTAATTTTTTAAAAGAAAAGTCCCAAGAACACCTACACTCTATGTTATGAAGATGATCCATACCCCTACAATTTCATATTGGTTACGTGTTATTATCTTGTTCCTTATCTCGATTTTCCATGGGCATATCCTTTATTTTGAAATATATCTTGACCATACACTCTATATTTTTCATATTGGTTACGTGTTATTATCTGTTATTATCTTGTTCCTTATCTCGATTTTCCATGGGCATATCCTTTATTTTGAAATATATCTTGACCATACACTCTATATTTTTCATAATTGTAAGTGGATATGATCTAGGTGGTTGTCTAGATCCATCTCATAAACAAGCATGATAATTTCGTTTTGTAGGTCATGAATTTCCATTGTATTATTTTTGGGGGCTATACCATTCATTTATTAAGGTTTTAATACATAATGACCAAGCATGTGACTAAGTATATAAATTGTATTTCGAATAAGTTAAGGAAGACCTAAAAAAGAGTAATGAGAGATTTTAAGTTATGGTCCTTGTAAGAATCCCATTTTTCTCCACATAGTTTAGCTTCATTTATCTGAATGTGCACACTCAACTCTAACTTCATCTTAGGGTTAGGGCTAATCCTAACTTCATCTTAGGGTTAGGGGTTAGGGTTTTTGTATCTTAGAGTTTATTCCTTTTAGTTTTTATTTAATTCTTATAAAATGTAATGTTAGCTTTTTGTTTTGGTTTTTAATGAGTGACTGTAGTAGACACACTTCTTCTCATAGGTAATTACCACTATTCTTATTATTGTGTATTTCTATATACATGGTAATGTTTTTTTTCCAATGGAAGTAGAACATAAGTCCATAATTTCGACTTTTTTTCAAAGGTTAATCTATATTATTCAATTTTAGTTGAAAATTTGGATATCGGAAAAAATTTCGACCAAAATGTCATATAAATGTTCATATATAATGCAATATTTTAATTTGTACTTGAAATTTATGTCTAGATATTTGGTTAGTCTATAGTTTTTTATAAATGTTGAAAGGATGTGTTGTCGCAAGAGTTGACTCTAGGCTGTAATAGAGCCAAGCCTTAGCACATTTTAAAATGAAATAAAATTTATTGATTGATCAGTCATAAGAGGCTTCTAGAACTAGGTCTGAAACAGACCCTTCACTCATTTATAGATCAGAAACGAAGAGGCATGACATCATTTGTCTGATTGATTTAATAAAGAAGATGGATGGAGGATAGGAGATGAAGAAGATTGAAACAAAGAGTTAGGTATCTAATTCTGATGGGTCTAATATTTATTTCAATGGAAGAAATAACACCAAACTTCAAATATTTGAACATAGGTCTTGTCTTACTCATAGCAAGACAGAGGAAAAGCTATGAACAAATAAAACTTATAAATAAGGCAAAACAATTAAGATGCAGGTCTTGTTCTACTCATGGCAAAACAGAGGAAAAAATGCACTTTAAGGAATGCTTTAAATTAGCTACAGCAGAAGTATCACTAAATTGTAACCATTACAAGATGAATTAATAAATGGAAGGA
>JASDQU010253470.1:635-16146 GCA_032191745.1 Picea mariana
GTAATGAGAAAGGGCGTTGTGTACCTTGGAATGATCAGGTGAAATGATAGTATAAGTCTAAATACAGGTGATGAAGGGTATAACAATGGCAAAAATTATGGGCAAAAAGGGTACATTGTGTGGTCCTAACAGATACCATATATGGAAACCCTAGTGAAGAGAAAAGGAATGTGGAATTATACAAAGGTGGTGATATCAAAATCAGACAGATCCAACAAACAACCATGTGAAGTTTGTTGTTGATGGAAAGAAACATGGGGTTGTAGGAGTCATTATGACCCACTTCTCGTGGGAGTTTCATTTTCACCTTAGTGGAATCGATTTTCCTCATCAATTCTAGAAGAAGATGAAGTCATTGCTCGACCGAGTCGACGAAATCCACGTCATGCGGTTGGAGAAAGAGTTGATCTCTCTAAATTGTCATTCCTTTGAGAGAATGGAGGGCTATTTGGCACATGTCAAAGAACTCCAATTGAAATTAGGTGAATGTGGAAATAACTACCAGAAGAAGGATGGACAACTCATCGAGCTTGTCCTGATGAAATTGAGAACCATTTTTGACATGTTTGTGTCAAAAATTTTCACCAACTCCCAAGAATGCAAGGAATATGGTGAGGATTCTAACTTTGAAGCTTTCTGTGGTCTTTTGTTTACTGATCAACATATATTTCTTGAAGAAGGTAATATTAGTGGTAAACACTAGGCCCACTTGCTGAAGAGAAAGGGAAAGATGGATCCTAGGAATAGAGTTTAGTTTGAGTCCTCTACATAGAAATATGAAAATCATGATTAGGGACCCTAAATACAACCACAACAAAGTAAAAAGAAGAAGATATGACAATACTTTGGAAAGATAGGAAATTTGGAGAAAAAATGTTATAAGAAGAGAGACAATTTAAAGGAGAACATTAAACCCCTTGAAGGAGACAAGTCCATTGTTCACCGACCCACTGATAATTTCACCTTCCAAGTCAGTACTTGTCCAACCTCTCTCTCTCATTCTACACAAAACAAATGGGTAGTCGACTCTGGGATCACTCACTACATGGCTAAGGATGCCTCTTTTTTCATGAGACTTAATAAAGAGAAGGAGAGTAAAATCTATGTTGTTGATGATTTTTCTCTGGATTTTGTTGGTCAGGGTGATTTTGTGTGTCAACATGGGAATATTTCCAATGTATATCATGTTCCAAATCTTAGTTCCAATCTATTGTCTATTTCCCAGTTAACCTAGATAGGTAATATTGTGGAATTTTGGCTAGATCGATTCTATGCTCATAATTTAAAGAAAGGCAAGTTGATTGTCACATGTGATCTTCCCAACCCGATAGATAGTTTGTACAATTTCCATGACTTGACTCGACCTAAAACTAAACAAACTGCACTTTTTTCTCACATTGACGAGAGAATTATAATTTGGCATGAGTGACTTGGACATCTAAATTTCAAAATTTTGCAGACACTGGAAACTCAGAACATGGTTGTTGGTTTGTTGAAGGTGTTTCCCCTTGAATGAGTCTGCAAGGGTTTTGTACTTTGGAAGGATCATCAGGCACCATTCGACTCTGGAAAATCATGGAGAGCACATAAACTACTAGATTTGGTTCACAGTGATGTTTTATGCATAAATTTACCTTCAGTGACAGGTGCAAGGTACATTTTGACTTCCATTGATGATTTCTCTCTCTTTACATGGGTGTATTTTCTGACGAATAAGAGCCTCATATTTGAAAAATCCAAGGATTTTCATGCCTTTTGTACAATGAAATGTAGTCAACCCATCAAATGCTTAAGATAAGACAATGGTGGTGAGTATGTAAATCGACCTTTTGAAGAATACCTACTTCGATCTAGTATTAAATGGAAGTGGTCGGTTCCTCACACTCCTCAAAATAATGGTGTTGTAGAATGCAAGAATAGGATGCTAGCCAAAATGGCTAGATGTCTTTTGTAGGATAAATACCTTCCTACTCACTTATGGGTTGAAGTGGTATACTGTGCAAATTATCTTCTCAATCGCATATCGACTCGAATTTTTCCTTCCATGACTCTAGTCAAATGATAATATGGGAAGAAGCCTTCAGTCATCCACCTTCATGTTTGGATATGTTTCTTGGGCTCACATTCTTGATGATTGCACAAATAATTTGTATGCAAAGAGACATGATTGCATCCTGATGGGATACTATGAAGAGTCCAAATCCTATCGACTGTTTGATCATGTCAAATGGAAAATCATTATGATATGTAACATACGATTTAATGAGAAGTATTATGGAATCAATTTGTTGAATTCCTCTTATGGATTGATATAGGATGATCCCTTTGATGTTGTCTCTGACACCGGTGCTCTTGTTCCATATTTTAGTCCTTCAACTGGACAATCAAACTTCTTTTTTTCAACTAGACCCTCAACTTGTGAGTCGACTAATCTATTGTAATTTGTTTCGACTGGTCCACTGACTGAAAACCCTCCAAATTTTGATCGACCAATTGAAGTGAGCCTTAGTTCACTTTTGTTTTTGTCTACCTAGATGAGATACCAAGACAATTGAATCCATTAAACATGATGTTGGATATGCCTCCTGTGGATGACATACTCGAAGTCAAAAGCAACATGCCAGTGTTGTCTTGATGACTCGTGTACTAGAAACTCATGATCCTGATACCTACTCAGATGCTAAAGGATGACCTAAATGGGAACATGTAATGAAAAATGGAATTGATTCCTTTTTGAAGAATTATACTTGGGACTTGGCTCCCCAACCACAAGGAAATAATATTGTGAAATGTTGATGGGTCTACAGGATCAAATTTAGCTCTAAAGGTGTTGTTGAGTGACATAAATAGTTCCTATTTGCGAAGGGATTTTCTCAATAAGAAGGCATATACTACACTGAAACCTTTCCCCAATTGTACAAATGAACTCTGTTAGTCTAATTCTTTCCCTTGCATCTCATTTTCTATGGAAAATCCATCATATGGATGTGAAGAGTTCTTTTCTCCATGGATACCTATCTAAAGAAAATTTTATGGAACAACCACTTGGTTTTGTGATAGATTCAAATTTGGTGTGTCGACTCAAGAAGTCACTTTATGGTTGGAAGCAGAATCCCTGAGCCTAGTATGCCAAGACTGATAATTTCTTTCTTTGATTTGGTTTCAAATGGCGTGAATGTGATCACATCTTGTATTTTCTCCTCGCAAATGGAAACACTTTGATTATTTTTGTATATGTAGATGACTTACTCATTACTAAGAATAATAATGATCACATCCTTGTATTGAAGAAACAACTTGTTGACTCCTTTGATATGATAGATTTTGGTATTCTGCATTATGTTTTGGGTCTTCAAGTATTACCACTTTGTGATGGATTTTTCATTTCTCAGTCTAACTATGTGATGGATATATTGACACATTTTAAGATAGTTGATTGCAAGCCTTGTGCGACTTCTTTTTAGTCATGAGTAAATATTACTAAAACCTGTCAAACACCCACAGTCGATGCTACACTCTATTTATAATTGGTCGACAAAATTATTATCTTACTCATAGTCAACCTTGTCAGACAATTGGCTTAGGTTGATGGATAGTTGGTATGGATTGTTGGTTTTCATTGATGTCAAATATTAGAGAGTGATATTGTAGATTGATTTCAACCCTTAGTGATTGATGTCAACCCTTGGAGAAAGTCCAATAGTGAATTCTAGTAGCACAAAGGTTTGGGTAATGGACCCAAAGTTGTTTCATGTATAATGGTATGAGTTTTAATATATTTGAATCTAAGATTATTCTATATGGATATTACATGTCATTCCATTTTTGGTGGTATGTGGAAGGTCACATAACTCCTCACGGTTAGAGAGTTATGGCCATGAGAAGTTGGAGAACCCAGGTTTGGGTTATGGACCCAAGTTTGTTTGATGGATAATGGTATATGTTTTGATATATTTGAAGGAAAGACTATTCTAGATAGATAGTACATGTCATCCCATTTCTGGTGGTATGTGGAACATCACATAACTGCTCACGTTTTGAGAGTTATGTCCTTACGAAGTTGGAGGACCCTCATATGTTGGCTTGAAGCCCCAAAAGGTCAAAGAAGTCAAAGAGCATCCAAAGAATAAATTATTGATTGAATGATAAAATAAAGTGACAAAGTCAAGAAGGATTATTTAAATAATACAGTGAAGTGACAAAATCAAAGAAGATTATTTAAATGATGAAGTGAGGTGACAAAGTCAAGGAGGAATATTTAAATGATAAAGTAATGGAGAACTTTCTAATTATGGAAAGTGGTTAACCCTAAAAATGAGTAAAATAGGTTAGGTGACCTATAAATGGGTTACGTGACCTAGAAATAGGTTAAGTGACCTAGAAATGGCTTAAGTGACCTAGAAATAGGTTAAGTGATCTAGAAATGGGTTAAGTGACCTAGAAATGGGTTAAGTGACCTAGAAGACGTAGAGTATAAATAAGAGGCAAGGCTCTCTCATTTTACATCACACTCGAGCATATTGAATATATATATAGGTGACTAAGGTAACCAAAGGATATCTAAGCCTAATTTTAGAGGGAAGGTGAAGAAAAGAAGGCTGGAATTCAAGGGAGGATAAATTCTTTTGATGATGCTTTCTAAGGTATGTTATTTATAGGTCATCTCACCATTTTCGCAATAAATTTTTTTTCTAGAATGATTCAGACCATGAAATTGATATTCCATTGAGGAAACATATGCAAGTATCTGTGGTAAAAAATTCAGCTTGTGGTTTGTTGTATTTTAGAGTTACACTCTGTGGAAAATAGGGTTTGTGGCTAGTCCCAGAACTAGTCTAAAACATGTGTTTCGGGTAAAAACGTCATAACTTATTCATAACAGATCCAAATTCAATAAGATATTTTTTTTTGGTTAGAGTACAATCTGTAGTATGCTCTGTAACATTTTCAAATCCATTCAACAAATATTCTGTGTGGGGCATGCTCTACAAGGTCACGCTCTAGAATAAGACATAATTCAGCAAGGTATGCCATTTTTTCTATAACTCCTTTTATGAGAGGTTCCAAGTAGTGACACTTGGAGGAATTGCATAAAACACACTGAATAACATTGCATACAATTTTCAGATCTTTTTTCATTATAAGTACATAGTTATGATTATTTCAAGTTAGGGTTGTTGACTAATCCAAAACTAGTCATGTCAGACTAAAGAAAAGTTTGATGAAATGCTAGTCTCTTATTGTTAAAGTTAAAGAATGCTTGTAGGTATGTGATCATATACACTAGGTCTATTACAGAGTTACAAATCATATTTGTATGATGACATTGATGAGGGATTTTGGTTAAGGTACATGTTGGGTACATGATTGAGACAAGTAGTTGATGAGTTGGCACATACATGAGGTGTATAATTGATGATGTTGGTACATATTGATGAGTCATAGTTGATGAGTAGTTGATACATTATTGATACATACTTGGTACATGGTTGGAGGCACTTGTTAGTAGTATTGTTGACAAATTATTTATGGATGATGTAGCATACTTGTATTGGTATATTATTAGAGACACTTGATGCACATCTTTGAGAGTTGTCTTGGTGATTGATCTTGATGAGTAGATATGATTTGGTTGATAAGATTGATGAGACAAGTTGTTGTGATAGGTTGTTTGGACAGTTTGTTGTGACAGGTTATTTGTATAGGTTTGGTGCATGGTTGATGCACTTGTTCATAGGATAGTTTTTTTACAGGTTTGGTGCATGGTTGATGCACGTGTTCATGGTATAGATTTTGTATAGGTTTGGTGCATAGTTGATGCACTTGTTCATGGTACAGGTTTTGTACAAGTTGGTGCATGGTTGATGCACTTGTTTATGGTATAGGTTGATTGGTACAGGTTTACAACAGTAAATCTCACAGTGATAGTGTGACAGTGGTTTCATCATTCTACTTATATGTTAGGGTGGTTGGACGGGGAAAGGACAGGTGGTTGTACCCACCTTCTAGTTGTAGTCAGAGAACATAGGGGGTTGTATCCTCCTTCTGGTTGTAGACAGAGAATTGGAGAGTTGGATCTTCCCTCAAGTTGTAGCCTGAGAAACTAGGGGGTTGGAGCCTCCTTCCAGTTGCAGCTGAAAACAAAGGAAGTTGGTGATTCCAATGAATTTAATTCTTCAAGACATAAAAGAAAAAAAATTATGTGGTTTTCTCCCACTTTGGGTTTCCACGTAAAACATTGGTGTATTGTGTGTGTATGATAGTTCATTTGTTCATTTCTTATTTACTCTGCAGTTATTGGATGATAATGCTACATTGATATAACACTTGGATTATATGGTTAAAAAGGATTAAATTTCTCTATTAATGATTCAACCCCCCTCTCAGTAATCCAACAATTGGTATCAGAGACGGTTCGTTCATGAAATAGTTTAACCACTGGAAGGAGATCATGGATTATTCTGAGAATGGAGTACCAATGTTTAATGGTCATAATGGTTTTAAGTATGAGATGTGGAGCATAAGGACATAAGTATTTTTACAGGCACAGAAAAATTATATTTGGCTATCAGTTGTTACAGGATATGATAGTTCAAAAAGGGAAAAGACTACAGCAAAATAACAAAATAGCAATGGATTTCATCTTGGAAGGATTACCTAATCCGGTAAGAGAAAAGGTTGGTAAATGTTCATCAACAAAAAAAATTTGGGATAAGTTACATGAAATATATTCTTCACCCATCACAGATTCATAAAATGTCAAAGAAGATGCAGATACAAATCAAGAATAATTATGTTCACCATGTCAAGCAGATTCAGAAGATGAAGAGTACATAATCACCAGAGGTCTGTTGTTTTGTTTTAATTGTGAAAAACATGGACATATTGAAATAGAATCCCATGAAGGAAATGACATAGAAAAAATAATTGAAAAGGAAGACAATTATGAAGAAGAATCAATTAGTGCTTTAGATGAACTAAGAGAAGAAAACAATTCACTCAAGAAAGAATTGATGAAACAAAAGGAAAGTGTTCAAAATTTTGAAAAAGCCCAAAAATTCATCGATAACTTAAGAACTCAGCTAGAAGAAGCCAGGAAGATCGAAGAAAATCTTGAATATCAAAAGCATTGTTTGGAAACCAACATAGCAGCATAGAAGGAAGAAGTAGAAATGAGAGAGAAGATATTGAAAGATCATCTTAAGGAAAGAACTAATGATCTAAACCAACTTGAGGTAGAGTTTGGTCAAGAAGAGAAAGGTCTTGAATAAGAAATCATCACATTAAAAATTCATCTTGAAGAAGCAAAAAGAACAAAAGAAGTCATGAAGTCTCAGATAATGAAGAAAGAAGAAGAGGTTGAGAAGCTTGAAGAAGAAGTTGTCACATTGAGAAGTAAAATCGTCAAGCTCAACAAGAATTTTGAAGAGACATAAACATCCACATCAGTCATAAAGAATGAAGAGAAGCACTCTAGGTTGCTAGAAAAGAAGAATGATGAAAATAGAAAGAGTTATGCAAAAGTACTCAAAGGAAGGAGTCATGGTCAACCAGAATCTAAGAAAACTATTGAAGATACATATTCAAGAAGACCATCCATGTTCAATCCACAAAAAATCTTCGATCATGATCATGATCAGTCAAGGAAAAAATTCAGAAGGACTACGCCACAAAGAATATCATTCACTCCTAGGTATGCATATTTATTTTATGGTCATTGTTTTTATTGTACTAACTTTGGACATAAGGTTGCAGATTGCAAGGATTATAAAAGAAATGTTCAAGCAAGAAGTGTCTATGTGGTCGCACGTAACATTGAGTGTTACAAATGTTATAGCTATGGACACATAGCCAGTGATTGTAGAAGCATGATCGATACTTCCATGAAAGAGAATACTAATATCAAATATAAGAAAGTATGGATAAGAAAATAGGAAGAACATGTGAACAAAGACTAGGTACCAGAGATTGCAAGATTGGAAATAAAAAGAGATGAAGAAAATTCTACAAAGAAAAAGAAAGATGTCAGATACATAAAGGTTTGGAAAATAACTGAAAGAAAGGAAGGACGGGTAAATAAGGAACAGGTTCAAGAGATTGTACATTCAAGAATTTTAGTGAAAGATGAATCCACATATAGAAAGAAAGAAGTCAGAGCTCAAAGATATAATGAATCTACCAATGAAGATGATGATGAATACACATCAGAGCATGAATTGTTCTGAGCCATCCGAATTAGAGACTCCCAAGTAATATGAATATTAGACAGGGTGAGTCTATGCGATAGCTGTGACAAACCAAAGAACCATCCTTCAAGTAGCTTGCAGAGTTTGAGAAGATAGATTCATATCAATAAGTTAGAAGAAGTATAGTTTGATAGATTAATCAAGACTTCATGATAGTATAGTGATAAATGGGTTAGCATTATGGACAATTGCACAAGTAGAGTCTTGGATAGTATGGACATAGATGGATTCATAAAAACACTTAGCAGGTTTGGAAAGATATGTGATAGTTGACGAGAGCATGGATTCATAGATTGGTTTAGAGAGTGGTTCAAAGAAAAAGGAACATTATCATAAAGGATGGTAATTACACAGGAAATGGATCGAACAATGCTAATGGATTCCAAATTGACAGATATTTTTTTGGACACATGTAGTGTATACATCAGTTCACATTCAAAACAGAGTAATTCTCAAAAACAACAATGAAAAAACTCCCTACGAACTATGGAAAGGAAGCGCAGAAAACAACCTATACATCAAGGTAACTCAAGGTAATATTTTATTAATTGAAATTTATGTTGATGATATTGTTTTGGAAGTACTAATGACAGGTTAAGCTAGAAATTTGCAAAGGATATGAATATTGAATTTGAAATGTAATTACTTGGAGAACTATCCTTCTCTTTGGGTCTTCAGATATGTTAAAGAAACCAAGGAATTTTTATTTCTCAAACTAAGTATATCAGAGAAATTCTAAAGAGGTTTGGAATGGAAGATTGCAAACCAGTTACCACTCCTATGAAAACCAGTTGCAAATTGAGCAAACATGATGATTCAAAGACTACATACCAAAGGAAATATACGTCAATGATTGGTATCTTACTATATGTGATAGCATCCAGACCAGATGTAATGCACGCAAATGGACAGGTGGCACTGTTTTAAGAAGCACCAAAAGAATCACATGTATTAGCAGTGAAGAGGATTTTCAAATGTCTCAAAGGAACATAAGAGTTTGGATTATGGTATCCAAAAGGAAAGGATCTATCACTTATTACCTACATAGATGTAGATTGGGAAGGTTGCATTAATGACCGACGAAGCACCAATGGAGCAACGTTCTACTTGGGTGAGTGCTTAGTATCTTGGCTAAGCAAGAAACAATCATCAATATCCTTATCTACAGCCGAGGCATAGTATATTGCAACAACATCATGTTGTACATAGGTTCTATAGATGAAACAAAATTTGACAGATATACAGGTTGTGTATGATGAGCCCATTCCAATCTATTGTGATAATACAAGCACCATTTGTATCTCAAAAAACCCGGTGATGCACTCTAAGATGAAACACATTCCAATCAAGTATCACTTTCAATGGGAACATGTTGCAGAGAAGAACATAAGAGTTGAATATGTGGGAACAAAAGAACAAGTGGCATACATCTTTGCAAAACCTCTTACACAAGAATCCCTTGAGTATCTTCGCCAGAGAATAGGAGTAATTTATACTCCAAAATGAATGCTTTTGAATGCTTATATTATATGTCTTATATGTACATGAGGAAGCACCATAAATAGGATAAAGGGGGAGAGATTTATTAGATGCAAAGGTAAATTCTTGGAGAGAGAGGATAGAGGCATGTTTCCAAGGGGAGAAATTGTCACAAGGGAAGAATGAGCGATATGACTTTAGAGTGATACCCTTTGTCAAATGGGGAGATATTATTCATATGAAGGGAAAGAGAGTAATTAGAGGATTATAAACACAAATAAAAATCAAAGGCATGTAGACAGGGGGAGAAGCCCCAAGGAGAGTTCACTCAGGGGGGAGCAGCCCCAAAGGGAGATACCATTTACCATTGATGTCAAAGGGAGAGAGATAGAAACATTGATAAAGATTATAATCATGAATGTTATCATGACTAAGTGTTTCCATCAATGTTGGTGTTGCCATCAATGCCAAATGGGGATATTGTCAGACAATTGGCTTAGGTTGATGGATAGTTGGTATGGATTGTTGGTTTTCATTGATGTCAACTATTGGAGAGTGATATTGTAGATTGATGTCAACTCTTAGTGATTGATGTCAACCTTTCGAGAAATTCCGGTAGTGAATTATGGTAGCACAAAGGTTTAGGTAATGGACCCAAGGTTGTTTCATGTATAATGGTATGATTTTTAATATATTTGAAGATAATAATATTCTATATGGATAGTACATGTCATTCCATTTCTGGTGGTATGTGGAAGGTCACATAACTCCTCACGGTTAGAGAGTTATGGCCATGAGAAGTTGGAGAACCTAGGTTTGAGTAATGGACCCAAGTTTGTTTGATGAATAATGGTATGTGTTTTGATATATTTGAAGGCAAGACTATTCTATATGGATAGAAAATGTCATTCCATTTCTGGTGGTATGTGGAACGTCACATAACTCCTCACGGTTTGAGAGTTATGGCCTTACGAAGTTGGAGGACCCTCATATGTTGGCTTGAATCCCCAAAAGGTCAAAGAATTCAAAGAGCTTGCAAAGAAGAATTTATTATTTGAATGAATAAGTAAAGTGACAAAGTAAAGAAGGATTATTTAAATAATAAAGTGAGGTGAAAAAATAAAAGAAGATTATTTAAATGATAAAGTGAGGTGACAAAGTCAAGGAGGAATATTTAAATGATAAAGTAATGGAGAAATTTCTAATTATGGAAAGTGGTTAACCCTAGAAATGAGGAAAATAGGTTAAGTGACCTATAAATGGGTTAAGTGACCTATAAATAGGTTAAGTGACCTAGAAATGGGTTAAGTGACCTAGAATATGGAGAGTATAAATAATAGGCAAGGCTCTCTCATTTTACATTACACTTGAGAATATTCAATATATATAGGTGATTGATGTAACCAAAGGATATCTAATCTGAATTTCAGAGGGAAGGTGAAGAAAATAAGGCCAGAATTCAAGGGAGGATAAATTATTTTGATGATGCTTTCTAAGGTATGTTATTTACAGGTCATCTCTCACCATTTTCACAATAGCTTTTTTTTCTAGAATGATCCATAGCATGAAATTGATATTCCATTGAGGAAACATATCCAAGTATATGAGGTAAAAATTTCAGCTTGTGGGTCGTTGCATATTTGGAGTTACACTCCTTGGAAAATAGGGTTTGTGGCTAGTCCCGAAACTAGTCTAAAACATGTGTTTCAGGTAAAAACGTCATAACTTATTCATAACCGATCAAAATTGAGTAAGACAAAAATTTTTGGTTAGAGTACAGTCTTTAGTATGCTCTGTAACATTTTTTGATCCATTCAACAAATATTTCGTAAGGGGCATGCTCTACAAGGTCACTCTCTAGAATAAGCCAGAATTCAACAAGGTATGCCATTTTGCTATAAATTCTTTTGTGAGAGGTTCCAAGTAGTGGCACCTGGAGGAATTGAATAAAACACACTAAAGAACATTGCGTATCATTTTCAGATCTTTATTTATTATAGGTACATAGTTATGATTGTTTCAAGTTAGGGTTGTTGACTAATCTAAAACTAGTCATGTGAGACTAAAGAAACGTTTGATGAAAATGCTAGTCTCTTGTTGTTAAAGTTATGGAAGGTTTTCAGGCATGTGATCATATACACTAGGTCTATTATAGAGTTACAAATAATATTTGGATGATGATATTTATGAGGGATTTTGGTTAAGGTACATGTTGGGTACATGGTTGAGACAAGTAGTTGATGAAATGGCACATACATGAGGTGTATATTTGATGATGTTGGTACATCTTGATGAGTCATAGTTGATGAGTATTTGATACATTATTGGTACATACTTGGTACATGGTTGGAGGCACTTGTTAGTAGTATTCTTGACAAATGGTTTATGGATGATGTAGCATACTTGTATTGGTATATTATTAGAGACACTTGATGCACATCTTTGAGAGTTGTCTTGGTGATTGATCTTGGTGAGTAGATCGGATTTGGTTGATACTATTGATGAGACAGGTTGTTTGGACAAGTTTTTGTGATAGGTTATTTGTACAGGTTTGGTGCATGGTTGATGCACTTATTCATGGCACAAGTTTTTTACAGGTTTGGTGCATGGTTGATGCACTTGTTCATGGTACAGATTTTGTACAGTTTTGGTGCATGGTTGATGCACTTGTTCATGGTACAAGTTTTGTATAGGTTGGTGCATGGTTGATGCACTTGCTTATAGTACAGGTTGATTACAGGTTGATTAGTACAGGTTTACAGTAGTATATCTCATAGTGATACTGTGATAGTGGTTCCATCATTCTACTTATACGTTAGGGTGGTTGGATGGGGCAAGGATAGGTGGTTGTAGCCACCTTACGGTTGTAGCTGGAGAACATAGGGGGTTTTAGCCTCCTTCTAGTTGTAGCCATGGAAATGGGGAGTTGGATCTTCCCTCAGGTTGTAGCCTGAGAAACTAGGGGGTTGGAGCCTCCTTCCAGTTGCAGCTCAAAACAAAGGAAGTTGGTGCTTCCAATGAATGTAATTCTTCAAGACATATAAGAAAAAGCATTCTGTCATTTTCTCCTGCTTTGGGTTTCCACGTAAAACATTGGTGTACTGTGTATGTGTATGATTGTTCATTTGTTCATTGCTTATTTACTCTGCATTTATTGGATGATAATGCTACATTGATATAACACTTGGATTATATGGTTAAAAAGGATTAAATTTCTCTATTACTGATTCACCTCCCTTCTCAGTAATCCAACATACCTGACATTTCCTTTGTTGTTAGTGTGGTTTATTAGTTCATGTAGGATCCCAAAGAAACCCACTTGAAAGTAGTCAAATGAATTATTCTCTATCTGAAGGGTACCACTCAAGTTGGTATCAATATTGTTGAAGTTTAGATTCATTAGTCATCTACACTAACTTTGAATAGGATGGAGATGGTGATGATTGAAATTCCACTTCTGGCTATGTGTTTCTCTATAGAATTGGACCTTTGGTGTGGTAATGAAAAAAAACACAAGGTAGTCTCATTGTCAACTACAAAATTAGAATATTGTGGCATCATTCAAGTAGGTAATGAATCAATTTGGATTTTCCAAGTTTTGGGAGAGCTTGGAAATCCTTTTTAGACCTTTACTATAATCTATTGTGATAACTGGA
Source organism: Picea mariana (assembly GCA_032191745.1). NCBI lineage: Eukaryota > Viridiplantae > Streptophyta > Pinopsida > Pinales > Pinaceae > Picea > Picea mariana. Next base: position 14,017 of record JASDQU010253470.1, read on the forward strand.
GTGTTATATAGGTGTTACACATGAAATTTGCACACATAGGTACCTCGCCCTAAGTGTCATAAGTGTCATATAAGTGTCTCATACACCTTGACATTATGTAATAACCTATGTCACAATCCCTAGTCAATGTATAGGAGGGATATATTACATGAAGGCCAAAATATCAAGTGCACATGAATTATTATTAATATTCATGAAAAGGAAATTAATTAAGTGTGAGAATCCACCTCACACTTGGTTTCCTATTTTTTAGGGAAGGTGGAGGATCTCATGGATGGTTGAAATATTTCCTCCTTAAAACCCTTGAGAGATATTTCCTCCCTAAAATCCTTAAGTGATATTTTCTCCCTAAATGTCTTTCAGATCCATTTTTAGTGGATCTCATGAGTGATCCTCTCCATGGTGGTTAAGCTTCCAAATCCTATATAATGAGTTCTTTCCATGGAGAAGAGGACAATGGAGATTTAAGATACCAAACATATGATCTCAATGAGGATAGAGGAGTTTAGAGATACCAAACTTATGATCTCAATATGAAGAGGAGGCATATTGGAGGTATCAAACCTATGGTCTTGGGAGAAATCTTTAGGATATCAAACCTATGATTTTTAGAGCTTTGTGAAAGGGTTGGATGAGGAGGACTTGGACAGGCTATTGTGACTTCATCTACGGTTTGTAAGTATCTCTTTTGAGTTCTCATTAATATATTATTGGCCTATTCCCTTCCTATATGTGTATCTTCACATATGTTGTCTATTATAGATGGATTTTATTAGACTAATATCATAGAGTAGAGTAGGAGTTCTTTGTCTTCTTATTGTCCATTGCATTGTAGGTGTCGAACGGTGCCAAAGAGTTCGGGGATCAAGCTCAAATTGGAGTAGTGAGGACAAACACCAGAATAAGGTGCATCATACTTTCTTGCTTCTTCTTCTCTTTCTGATTAGGTAATTAGATTCAAAGGGATATTAGTGTCCAATGTTAGCATCCTTCTGTCTTGGTATAGGGGTCTAGAATCCAAGAGGAGATTCTCCTGTTCGCAGGGGGATTTTCCTACAACATAAATTGGCGACTCTACGTGCCTTTTCAAATCAGCATGCAGGTTTGTGATAGGGATATTACTAACACTATAATAGACGAAGGTTATTATGTTAGCATATTATCTGTGAATGATTGGAAAGATTTTGGTTCCTCATGGCTTTCACCCATGACTCAAAATCTATTGACCTTTGACAGAAGAGATTATTGGCCTTTACTGATCCTTCCTCATTTTCTGGTTACTTTGGGAGGAAAAATGGTTTACGTTGATGTGATGGTAATTCACAACGCCTTGGAATTTAACCTTCTCCTTGGGCAAGACTATGTATATGCTATGAGAGATTTTGTGTCCACTCTTTTTGAGTGATGTGTTTCTCTCACAATGGAAACATAGTTACAATTGACCATCTTTTATTCATTGACCCTCATCTAATGGTAAACCATCCACCTTCCCTGAATGGTCCATACATGCCAGCGATGTCCACCCCACCCCAGGTCAATTATGTAATGACCTTCCCTATGCATTCAACCCCACATGAGAGGGAATCTCCCACTTTTCCTGACTTAGATCCAATAGTTGACATGGCCATCTCTTTGATAGGGCCTTTAGATCCATATCCCCCTTCCCTTATCGAGGTAATCGACATGTATTCCTTCTAGAGTGTTTTTCTTCCATCTGATGAAGATCTCCTAGAAGCCATGATTGACATTTGTCTCTTGACATGTATTCCTTCCAGATAATTGTCCTCTTGGAAGCCATGATCAAGAAGAGGTATTGAGCATAGTTTCACTTCTTTGTGGCAATCTCGTTAAAAACTGAAATAGAGGTCTTTGAGCATAGTTTCACTTCTCTGTGGAAAGCTCATTAAAAAATGAAATAGAGGTCACGAGCATAGTTTTCCTCTCTGTGGAAAGCTTGTTAAAAAATGAAACAAAAGCTACAAGCATAGTTTCTCTTCTCTTTGGCAAGATCGTTAAAAAATGAAACAGAGGCCTCGAGCATATTTTTCCTCTCTGTGGCAAGCTCGTTAAAAAATGAAACAAAAATTTGGGGATTGAAACCGGAGCCCTGAGCATAGTTCTTTTCCTATG
>JASDQU010253471.1:5921-16146 GCA_032191745.1 Picea mariana
ATTGATTGGATATATTGATTGCTACATCATTTTGGTATTTATTGGTGGAGTGATATTATTTTATTGCTATATTGACAAACATTGACTTCGTCAATATTTATTGTTATAATTGCTTATATGTTGAATCAGCAGATGATCTTTGATATATGAAGTACTAACCAAGATTTGCACATATAAGTTTCTTATTGCTTTGTCCTGGACATGTGCTTTTCTTCTTCTTTGGTTACTTCTTATTATTCGTTGTTTAGCCGGATCTTCTGCTCTATGGTGACTTGTGAGGGGGGATTTAGACTTTTGCCTTATCATCCTTCACCTTCTCAAAGCTCCAGGTCACCAGGGATGTCTCCCTTGGGCCTTACCACCCAGAATAGAAAGAACCATCCCATTGAGGTGACATTGGGTGGGATTGGTTCCTGTTATGCCAATTTATCCCTTTATCTTCTGACCTATTACCATAAATGCAAAGTGTGCGATAAGAACCCTAGGGGAGAGAGGCTCACTCCGGTGTTGCAAAAGCAAGGCCTTGTGCTCTCTCCTCCAGTCCTTTGAAATCTCTTTCCCTTACACTCTTGCGTCCATCATTTATTGACTCCTTTAAACCTAAGGCATTGATCTCCAGTCTCCAGTGTTGAAGTGAAATCAAATCCAAACACTCTCAAACTTCTTTTAAACTGAAACCCTAACTACACTAACCCTAACCTGCTAACCCTAAAATGCTGACGTCACCCTTGGTTATTCCATCTTGATGCAGCAATGTTTCATTTTATAAGCAATTGAATGGTAGTTAAAAGCATTTATTGGATTGAGTGTTGATTTGTTGCATTAGAAGCTATATCGTTCCAGTATTTATTGACAAGTGATATATTTATCATTGCCATTTTACAAACATTGATTTCGTCAATATTTACTGTCAAATTGCTTACATTGAATATCAGATAGTCACTTACATATGAAGTACTAACCCCATTGAACATAGCTTGCATATATCTTTCTTGCTGTTGTCTTGTTCCAGGCAGGTACATATTCTTTGGGGGTTACTTCAAATTTTCCTTTGGCCGGACTATCTTTTGGGTGGTGATCTGTGAAGGGGGAACTATCTTACTTCTTTTGAACCTTTGCCTCTTCAAAGCCACAAGAAACCGAGGATGTCTCCCCTGGGCCTAACCTCCCTAAATAGAAAGAACCTCCCCATTGTGGTGACATTGAGTGGGGAAGGTTCCTTTTTTGCTAGTTTGACCTACTATCCTTTAGCCTCTCTCCCATCTACAAATTGTGCGAAAACAGTAAGAGCACCCAACTGAAATCTGTGTCCCTTCTGATCACCCCATCTCTTCTTAAATTCATCAATAATCGAATTAAGGGTGTTAAACTTGTTTGCAGGAAAATCTTCAAACCATTCGACAACATTTCCTTCCAATGAATAAACAAACAAGGTCATCTTTACATCTTCTTCCTTATGACCTCCACAATACTTCTGCACACACCTACGAAAACTCGAGATGTGAGAGTTGGCACTTATAGCATTGTTCCCATGGAAAATAGACAACTTATCAATGGCTTTCTCGGGAACATCGTGAGGGGCACCCTGGATTGCTGCAAAGTTCAAAGGACTCAAAAGGGTAGTCATTGTAATGTTAGGATTATTAGTGGGATTATTAACAGTTGGTTGTTTATTATTTTGGAACAAGAATTGGATATCAATGAGTGCTTCTTCCCCAAGATTTTCAAGTAGTCTCCTAGGAGCAAGGCGGTTTAGTCTCCTCCTATAAACCTTTTCGGGTTCGGGAAAAGCATAAACCACTCCTTGTGAAGTGCTCCTAGTAGTATACTTGCTAGATTTGTTCAATGGAGTCGCCACTTGAGAAGGAATCACACAAAGCTAACCAATCACAAGTTCAAAGAATTTTAAGGCCTAAAATTTTTATTATTTAGTTCTTAAAGAATCAAGTTAAAGTCGTTTTGACCAAGGATAAATGACTTATCCCCGACAATGGCGCCAAAGATGTTGTCGTCCTTATACACACTTGCAAACGTGAGCTAAGTCCGACTCATTTAGTGTGTCCTTGGAGGCACAATGCCTAGGTTCATAGTCCATGTTGTCACTTTGACCGGAACCTCTTCCGTCTAGGCTCACTCCTAGGGAAGCCAAGGGGGGTAGTCCCTAGTTTCTAGTTAAGTTTTAAAGTTAATTTCTAGGAGTTGATTTTAGTTTTTTAAGGTTTGGGGGGATTCTAACCTAAGATGCTAAGGCAACAATGCAAGATGCAAGGTTAGTATGTTAAGCAAGCCTTTTCCTAGTGCAACTAAGACTAGTGCCTAAGATTGGGCAATGGGTCAACTAAGGTTAAAGGATGATTCGTTACAAATATGATTACAAGATATACAAAAGAATAATTAATGTATTAGATACAAGATTTACAAATAAAGATTAATAGGATACAAAAAGCAAGCTAACCACTTTTAAGTATTTGTGTGCAGGATATAAGGAGATCAAGGCATCATCACATTTATGAGATTATCATCAACACATCATTATCATCAATATATCAACAAAGAAGATTTAGAGATTTTAAGCACAAGTGTTATAAGGATGATGACGATTAACAACTCTTAGTTATTAAACCCACAAAGTATTTAGATGTTCTTAGCCCAAGGTTGGATTATTAAAGGTTTCTTAAGATTATCAAGTTTTATTTACCTTTATTAAGATTTTCACCAAAGCCTCCTCCTCCTATTGCCAAATGGCTGYTGGATGCTCAAGATAGTATGGCAACGAGGCCAACCCTAGCTATCACAGTCAGCCCAAAGCATTGAGATTTTACGGAAATGACACTCCTTTGTGCCGTGAGACCGTCCCCRGCCTATCACCGTCCGTTGCCCTCCTCAATACCCGTTTTAGATGGTGAAGATGGTGGTCTAAGGTTCCCTATTAAGTCTATTAAGTTAATATATGAATTAGGTAGACTTTTAGGTGTATTTTAGAGTGTTTTAAAAATTTTATGATGCCTTTAAAGTGTGATTAAATGCTATGGCCGAAACTCACTTCAGCCTAAATATGTGTTGCTTAAGCTTATGAAATGAAAAGGCATTAACACATATAAGCTATGTGAGAGCAATTACTTAATGCACCAAAATGTAGCTTGCAAACTAAAGAAGTAAAACCAAAAGGGACAAGAACAACTTGCCAACAAGATATGAAAATAAACACACTTATCTTAAGATGATTAAGAACATTTAGATCCAAGCACAAGCGTGATAAAGAAGATTTAAATGTTAGCCTACTATGTCAACTTAACCATGAAAGTTACTTCAAGCATGTGGCAAATGGCCTTAAATGATTAAAGCATGAAAGAAAAACACCATTCACTTAACTTATTGAAGCATTTAAACATTTAGGGTTACATTTAAGCATGTAAAGTAAAGATTAAACTTTAAGGAGCTTAAGCATGCAAATAAATCTAGCTAAGTTGATTGTGCCCAATATGCTTAAGCTAGACATTAATTATGTGTGAGATCTAGATCTAGAATATATCAAAACATTAAGCATTTAGAGATCAATAACACATATTAAACCCTAACCTTACCACTTGGGGTATTCCTCTCCCAATAGGTAGGCAATCATTAGATTCACTTAATTTTAGAAAATAACTTGAGAGAAAGAAAGAAGCAAGCAAGAGAGAGAGATGAGCTAAGACACAAGCAAACAAACCAAACCAAGCATAACCCCCACGTCTTAGGGTTTGGGAGATTCCCTTCATCTACCAAGCCCCACGTCCTAGCTCAAAAGGTGCCAAAAATGCAAGAAAAACAAGATCTATGCTAAACCCTAGCTACCCCAAGGCTCACATGTGGGAAGAGGCCGTACCACTCCTTTTCCCAAAACTATGAGCCACTAAATCAGCAAAGGAAGAATATTTATGCTCAAGAAAGCTTAGAAATTGAGAAAGAAGGTTGAGAAATAGCTACCAATCCCTTTGGGGGGTCCTTGAGTGTTCTGTGGATGCCTTTGGGTAGTCAAAACCCCTCTCAACCAGATCTGAACTTGCAAAAACCAACAAGGTATCCTTGCTGGAAATGCTACACACAACAAGCAAAGTGAAGAAAAACTTTTTCCTTTTTAGGGCAAAATTTTTTCTTAAAGCAAATTTGAGAAAATTTGATATAAATGACCTATCTTGCTAAGTTAAACTAGCTGAAATATATATGAATGTGAACAGAAATAAGAAGAAGAGTAAAGGGTGAGAAAGTATGGAGTTTGTATGTCTCAAGGGAAGAATCTTCCTTGGTGCATTCCCAATGAAACCCTTGAAGCTAAACCTGCAAAACTTGAGAGGTGATGTGCATACAAGAGATAATATGTTGCATATATTAACAAGATGACATTTCAATCCTATCTAGCAAAACAAGATATATAGATCTACAAGCAAATGCATTGATAGATCTACCCAAGTAACATTTTACCTAAGATCCAATGTGTGCAATCACCAACCAAATCTAAACAAATTTACCTCATGTGTGGCAAGAACAAGCATATGCATAGCCTTCGAATTATCCTCCAAAGCTTCTCTTTATTACTCAAGAAAATGGATCTTGGAGAAAACTTACTCCAAAAGCCTAAGAGCACGGGTAGGAGAGTGGGGCGTTTCTCTGGAGATGGATGCCTTCTCTACTACCTAGCTGCGTGTGGTCTTTGGAGCAGAATTTTCCACCTTTCCAAGGCGTGTTTCCTTTGTGGGGCGTGTTCTCCTTGTGGTAGCTGTTGGTCCAATCTGTTGCAGCTGCGTGCTCCTTGAATAGGCCGTGTTTCTCATGCTTGGGCCTGTTATCGCACGGTTTGTAGGAAAGGGCCAAGGGCTTTGAAACCGGCGCAACAGGAGCTTCCCCCACCCACTGTCACCTCGATGGGGGGCTCTTTCTATTTAGGAGGGCAAGTCCAAGGGAGACGTCCCAAATTCAATCTGGATANGTGCTCCTTGAATAGGCCGTGTTTCTCATGCTTGGGCCGTGTGTCTCTTCCTTGTGCTGCGTGGGAGGAGAAGGGAGATTGTTGCTGGTCATTCCCCTTTGGCTGGCTGTTCTTTGCATTGCAGAGGGGTACATTTCAGAGTGGAGGCTGCCATTTCATCCAAATCGAACAGGAGAACATTAAAACACATGAATCGCCCTCCTATATCAGATCGTGTGGACAGTTTGGGCTCTTTTCTTATGGCTGCGTGATGGTGTGGGACTTCCAAACTTCCTACAGCAACATTTTCATCATTACTGAGAGGTATTCCTACCTCATTCTGACTGTAATAGGTTCAGCAACATTATTCAATAAAGAGCAGTCATTACTTAGTCAAATTGCTGCTTCATATGTGAACGTTTTTCATTATATTTTTATGGGTTTTGTTTAATCTCAAAATACTACACTTGGCACTTCATTGGGGAGGTATAAGGTGTTAGAAAATCAACATTTCCGCACACAAAACAAAGAGACAGCCTGCTGTCCAACCAATTTTCACCTACAGCCATAAATACAGAAGCCTGCAAAGTGTTTGACGAAAGTCCAACACCAGAACCAGACGGATTTTCCTACTTTTACAACTTAGAATATTTCAAATTGTTACACAAATTCCGCATCTTGTGAGGGCTTTGCACAATTGCCAAATTATGTGATAACATTTTGGCACCTTTTCCAAGGAGAATCGATTAATTCTTCCTACAACATTTTCTCAGTAAGCCTTCTCTTCAAAGCCTTCTTATGTAGCTTACCTGGCAACTCCATTGAGGGAAGAATCCCCTAATATTATCTTGGTGATCTCTGTTTCACAAAGTCATCTGGCGACTCCTATGCGAACCCGAAAAAAAGATATCCTAGTAATCCTCCTATATCTCGAATTTCTCTTCAACCATGGGTCTCCAATACCTTTATGCCCTTGAGTATGACGAGGATTCAAGGTTTCCCACTTGATATCCCTAACGATGTTGGGAGGTGGCTTCCTGTTAGCACAAATTTTCACCTTCCAATTGAGCTAATATAACTTGTTATTACAACGATGAAAACTTGGCTAATTAAAGGAGTAAAGCCCCAAATTGTCATGGGCTAGACCCCTCTCCGTTTGGGTTAATGCTTGCTAGCCTCAGGGGGGAGTCCCTAGGCACCCTAGGTACCATGTTGTTGTCTTTTAGGCCTGATTTTCTGCATTTAAACCCAAAAAACAGCGATCTGTTTGTCTTGGACAGCGTGTCAAACAGTCCAAAACGATAGAAAAATATGATTTCTTCACTTGTAGGGATCCTGCGGGTTGGCACAATGAATATAGAATATAAATATAACAGAAAACTAGTCAAAAGATTAATAAAATCACAATGAACAGTTCAGAAAATGACAAATCAGATTGCAAATTTCAGAAAATACCGCCAAGAAACAAGGTTAGAACACAAACACTTAATTTCTTTATTGATAGGCTTGCAAGAGGGTTGGTTGCGCCACAATTGACAAGTCCACAACCGGTACAATGATCACTTTGCTCAAAGAATGAGTCACTAGACTGCGAGAGAGAGAGAAGAATGAGAACGAAACACTATGTTGCTGCTGCTAAGAACCGACCAATAACCAATGAATACCATCCAATATATAGGAGAGGATGCACAATTACCAAGGATAGAGATAGTATGGCGCATGAGAAAAGGAGAGGGAGTAGGAGAAGTACATGGGGAAGGGAGAGAGAGTTAACTCAGGTGAAGAATAGGAGAGTTAATGTATGGGGGAATGAATTAGGAGTTAAACACATCTTAAATGTTAAATTTGGCCAAGTAATGGGTGAGTTTTAGCCAAGGGGAATTTTTCCCTATTTTTTAGGGATTTTCCTAAATTTTAGGAAATTTGCGTTTAAAAGCAATTTAAGGCGAATTTTGGGAAATTGATGCGTGGAAAGTGAGAGGAATAGAGTGAGAAAAATTAGCCTTGAGTGGCTAAACTTTCTCCAGACAATGCCACCTCACCCATGTGCCATCTCTTTAGCTTAATTAGTTCTCATTTAATGCATAATCCTTGGAAAATGTGCCCTTGGTCCATGATGCCATGTAGATGCCACATCATCTTAATACTCTGCCACATGTCAAAATATGAGCTTGCCACTTGTCATTGTTGGAGATGACGATGACTACTAAAAATAGAAATTTCCAAAAATAGCCATCTAGTCCCAAAAATTTGAAACTTGTCGAAATTGATCCAAACTCTCCATAAATGCTTGAAATGACTAGGAGACCACCATCATGTGTCTACTGCTAAAAATAGAAAGTCCTCGCATGTCTATGATATTATACTCATTGGATTCGATTTTTCACAAAGAATCTAAATCCGCAATCAGAATCGACATGCGAGCCCTGGTGCTTATCTTGCTAAAAATAGAAATTTGTGTCAAATCATCCCAGAAAAGGCCCGAAAGATTCAGAATGTCTCAAGGATCAATAATATTTGCTCAGAATTTGAATCTGGGGCCTGGAGCTCAAATTGCTAAAAATATAAAGTTCTTGCATGTCGCCCGGAAAAGTGCTATCGAGCCTAGAACCATGCAAGGACCATCCCTTTGTGCTTAGAACTGCTCCAAACTATCAAGAGACCCAATCAAACTGTGCTCCTAAAAAGTAGCAACACCTTTTGTATGTAGACATCTCTCTCAAAATGCATGGGAAACCAACCTAACTCTAACTCTGAACCAAACAACCATGTATCGATCATATACTTACCTCTAATGGGAACCAACCTCTTGCTCAACACTAGTGCTAAACTCTGGGAGAATCTCAGAATGCCAGCCAAAATAGTGCATGATGGCTCTTAACCCGCAAGATTTTCCAAGGTGAAAATCTAGAGGTTAACACTTCCTAAGTTTTCAAACCATAATATCATATCTGCTAAAGGGCATTTAAACTCCTTCTATGATGCCTTGGGTCTCCATGATGTTTGGTATGAACATGAGGATGTCATCATGGGACTTTTATCTTCTTCGTTCATAGGAGATGCTAGGAAATGGTACAATAACTAGCAAAAATATTAAGACTTGGGAAATGCTTGAAAGCACCTTCTTGAAGAGGTGGGAGGTCAAGGAAGACGGTAAGCTTCTCTTGTCCCAATTTCACGACATCAAAAGAAGGCAAGAAGAACCAATCAAGGAATTCAATGGAAGGTTTGATGCATTAATAAAGGCTTTTCCTAAGAACCTTAGACCAAATTATGAAGTAATCCTGTTGTATTATAATCATGACTTTTGTAATGTTCCTGACCCAGCTAGTCTCGAAAATACTGCTAATCTGAAATGTCCAATATCTGATCTGATACACTAGGGGTTTCTGGATGCATTTTAGATGTGTGTGTGTAGAATTAATTGTTTACAACATTTATATTGAGCATACAGATAGTAAATGAGACAAAATATTGTAAATCATATATTATGATATCTCCCGAGTACAATGCCGAATGCGGCTGAAATAAAATAAATCACTCGGCTAGATCAAACAACAAAAGGTTCTTAGTCGGAATACAATAAGAAAACTAAAACAATAATACCCGATAATATAAGACTACTGCGGGATCAATGGAAGAGGTGTAAGATCTGTTGCAAGCTATGGTAGCTCATACGACAATTATTGCAAGTCTGGAAATTTCGCCCTGGTGTCTAGACCTCTCAGATCTACGTGGAAACTGTCCCAAACAGTGCGCCCTGCTGCCTCTCTCGGTCCTAGTGACTGTCCGGTCCTCTGCTGGTATGTCGAGACCTCGGATGGATCCCCTTGGGGAGATGCGCCCCCTCTGCTACTGGAAAATTGCGCCCTAGTGATTCCACCGTCGGAATAGACTGATATGTGTCTCAAACTGATCGCCCTGGCCTACTGTGAAATGGGACAAAAGGGAATCTTTGGATTCTCCCTGGATGGGACAAGTAAGAAAGGACCCCCCCTTGGCAAGTTGTAACATGTTAGTGGGTTTCCCTAGCAAGAGGGGCACCCCCCCTCTTCTTGAGCTTTAGCAAATGTGAGAAATTAAAGGAAAGGGAGGGCCCCACTCCTTCGGCGCACCCCTTAGACCTTAGACAAAGGTTTTAACACAACAAAGAGGGTCCCCACCCCCTAAATCCCTATCTCCCTCTCTCATGATGCGCCCCTCTTTCCCTTGGTGTGCCCCCCTTAGGAAGTGGGCCCTCTCTTGCATGAGTGCCACTTGGAGAGTGTTGTCGTCCTAATACACACTTGCAAATGTGAGCAAAGTCCAACTCACTTAGTGTGTCCTTGGAGGCACAATGCCTAGGTTCACAATCCACACTGTCACCTTGACTGGAACCTCTTCCTTCTAGGCTTACTCCTAGGGAAGCCAAGGGGGTTAGACCCTAGTTGCTAGATGTGATTTAACTTTAAAGTTCTAGGAGTTGGTTTTAATTTGTTAAGAGGCTTGGGGGAATACTAGCCTAAGATGTTAAGGCAACAAATGCAAAGTGCAAGATTAACTAAGTGACAAGCAACCCTTTCCCTAAGTCAACTAAGACTAGTGCCTAAGGTTGGGCAAGGGGTCAACTAAGTTTGAGGGTGTTGTTGACCGCCTATTCAGCACAGGGGTCAACTCATTTTCATGAAGATTATTCTATGTCAGAGACAGAGATGGTTCTACTGGGTGTTTTTAAACACCAGCACTTAAATTTTTGTAAACAGGATGTCCGCACCCCTGCGAGGGTATATAATGTAATAATGCCTGCATGGATCATAGTTGGGTCAGGTACCTTGGATGTTGACATCAGGGGAGTTCCTTTCATCGAGGGTTTTTTCATCTCAGGGGGTTAATGTGGCCTAACTAGTCAGGTTAATCTCCATTGAGTTTTTCCCTCCAGGCTTCCTCCAAAGTGGTGGAAGGCGCTCTGGTGATCTCGTTCATTGAGTAACCTTGTAGGATTATCGTAAATGACCATGCAGGGCTGTGTCTGAAGTGTCGCGGAATTCCGTCGAGTCTAAGTTAGTTTTTTTTAATTAATTAAATTTTTAATTAATTAATTATTTTTGAGCTTAATATTGTAAAAACTTCGTCTTTGGGAGAAAGATAGGGGTATTTGTGCTCAAAACGAATGGAATAGCACTCCCTACACCCACTAGCCAAGTTTCAGCTCAGTCGAACTATTTTTGCTATGTCTAAGTCCACTTAGAGTCAGTTAGGGCAAATAACAACAATTTTAATTGCTGAGGTGATTTTATTAAA
>JASDQU010253474.1:0-16090 GCA_032191745.1 Picea mariana
TAGAAGGTCACTTAGTTCTTTAGGGTAGGTCTTCTTTTGTATGAGTGATGTATTGGATAAATAATCATCTTCCTTTGTTGGATTGGTTGAGCAATTGGGGACATTCATGTTAAGGTATCTAATTCGTATTAAGACCTTTACATCTATCTCTTTTTTATGGATCTTGATCTAGAAATTTATTGTTTCTTCCTCGACATTAATTTTCTCTTGTTAAATTAAGTGTACAAGATGTGAGGGGAGTCACAACCAACTCATTGTGAATGTCTTGACACCATATTCGTAAGAACCCCCATAAAGAGTGATTTCTTTATTAGCAAGGCCATCTGCCACTTCATTTCCCAATCTTCAAGTATGATGAGGGATAAATTGATCCAAGGACTTTAGATAATCAATGATTTCTTGTATGAAGTGGATTAATCTCCAATGCACCTTCAATGGTCTTATTCTTGTGATTGCATTGGCCTTTCATTTTTTCTCAATAATGATATGAGAATCCCATTTAATGATTATATTATTTAACACCCATACCAAGAGATATCTTTAACTCCATATGAAGAATTAGTATCTTGACCTCATTATTGGTGTAAATGTCTATATTCTATGCATAATATGTTATTTAATGACCCATGCTATCATCTCTTAAGATGCCATGCATCATATAGATCTTGGGTTTCGTTTTGAGGTGCCATCAAATTTCAACTTGATAAGGGGATGGTCTTGAGGTTCTTATGTGCTTGTTAGAAAAAACAATTGTGGAGACTTGTTGACAGTTTGAGGAACGGAATTGATGGTTACCCCCCCAAAAGTTATCCTTGATCGATCATCTTGCATGCCCTACAAATTTTCTAATTTACATTTTTAGATAAAATGTTTCTTTATTTTTGTAAATGATATTATCATCGATGTATGTCGATGGATTTGTTTTGTATGGTAGGTGTACTACTAGATCCCCTCTCATCAATTGGAAGGCAAGTGACAAAGAAATCAAGTTTTAGTTTACTAGGCTAAGTAAGCAATAAAGTAACTAGGGATTTGGTAACTTAGAAGGGGAATGAGAAACCTGTAACTTGTGTTTCTTAACAAATCTTCTAACATTGAGTGGATGAAAAAAAAAGGAGGTCTAAGTTTTCTCAGTTTATTTGTGTTAAGGGCATTATAAATGTAGAAACAACAACACACGTAAAGAGAAAAACCCAAATAAATAAAAAAAGTAAATAGAGAATGTAGGTGCAATGTTGGGTTGTCAAAGATCATAGATGAATAGAGAATATACATAGAAAACCATAGAGAATATTTCACAAGAGAATGAAAACATAAAAATGAGTAACACTTTTGCTTGGTTTTTCTCTTTCTTTTTCTTTAATCTCAAGTGATCAAAACTCATATCTAATTTGAGGATTTTATTTTAAAGTAAAAATAAGATTTATAGACAATTGTGTTTCCTTTGTATTCCTACTTTAAAAAAAATGTATGGTCGTATAGTTGGATAGATCTAATGTTTATTCCGTATACTTAAAAATTTTAGGTGAGGATAACAAGTGATTTTGTTTTTCTTCCATGGAAAAAACTGTAATTTTATTAAAAAAAACAAAATTAATTTTATTAGATGTCGTAAGCATGTATATTCCATTCAAAGATGTAACAAGAAAACTAATGATTTTCTAGCTCTAAACATATATAACCATCTCCATCATAGTATAGTCATCCACCATCCTCATTATACCAAAAATCTATACAAACATATTACTCCAAAAACGAGATAGTCCATCCATAAAATCACTAATACAAACAGTTCCTAATTGAAGAAACACACCAGCAAATTGATGGAGCAATCAATTTCAACAATAATGCACACTCAACTTGAATTTATTCATTACCAAAGCATACATTTATACATAGAGAGGAGATGTCTCGGGAGTCAACCATCTCTTATAATCTCTCAACAATTACTCCTTAATTCACTCAACAATCTCTCCATAAATCTCTCAAGCATATTTCTCTAACTCTAATTAGACCTTCAAGATATAACAACTAACAACAATATGCCAGGTATTCTTGTGAAAAATTATATTCTTGGTCATTTGAATAACACTTTGATTATCACATATCAATTGAGTGGGTTGTTCCTGTTGATCATGTAGATCCTCCAGAATTCTTCTTAACCACACCGCTTCACATGATGTTGTCGTTGCGTCTTTATACTCTGCTTCTACTATGGAGAGAGAAACTCTAGGCAGCATTTTAATACTGCAAAAAACTATTGTTGAACTCGTGGAATACCCTGAAGTTGATTTCTTGTCATCCATGCAACCTACCCAATCTGAATTTGTATAACCAATCAACTTGAAATCTTCTGTAGATATGTACACTAAACCATAGCCAATTGTACCACGCAGATATTTCAAATTCCTCTTAGCTGCTTTCCAATGCAATTCCTTGGGTTCTACCATGAATCTTGATACCATACTGACTGCAAAAGAAATATATGGTCGAGTTGTAGTTAAGTAAATCAAACTTCAAACCAATTGGCGATAAAGAGTAACATCAACTGAATTGGATTCATCATGTCCGTATAACTTCAACCTGACTTCTAAAGGAGTTATCGTTGGCTTGCAACTCAACATTCTAATCTTCTTCTGAATGTCCCAAGTATACATGGCTTGTGACATGAAAATACCATCTTCCTTCCACCAGACTTCAATACCCAAGAAATAATGTAACGCACCAAGATCTGTCATTTCAAACTCAACAATCATATGCGACTTAGAATTTTGAAATAATTCAACATTGTTCCATGTGTAGATCAAACAATCAACATATAGTGCAACTGTCGGAATATCACGTCGTGATTGAAAGATATAGAGATTGGGCTCAGATAGACATTATCAATTTATCAATTCTGGAATACCATTCTCTTGGAGCTTGTTTGAAACCATACAAGGCCTTCTTCAACTTGTAAACACAATATTTTTTACCTGGAACTTCAAAACCTTCTGGTTGCTAAACATAAATTTGTTCATCCACATAACCATTCAAGAAAGGTGATTTAACATCCATTTGATAAATTGTCCATTTATATTGTGCAACCAATGCAAGTACCATCCTAATTGTATCCAACTTTGCCACTGGAGCAAATGTCTCAGTATAATCAATTCCCTCCTTTTGTGCATATCCATTTGCAACTAAACAGGCTTAGTACTTATCAATTGTGCCATCTGATTTATACTTAGTTTTATAAACCCATTTAATACCAATTACATATTTTCCTTTTGGTAAACTGACCAAGTCCCCAATATCATTCCTCACCAAGGAATTCAATTATGCTTCCATAACTTCATTCCATTCTTTCTTTCTCAATGCTTATGCATAGTTCTATGGTTCATCCATCTTCATTACTTGTGCCATAAGTGCATAGTTCACAAGACTACTTTGGGATATAGTAAGTATTCTTTCTAAATTTCTATCCAACATATTACTTTATGAATGACCCCTTTCAAGCCACTTAGGCTTCTTCTTGACTTCATCTACCTTTGTTGACTTAGAATTTGATGCATCACTGATATCCACTGCATCTTTTCTTAATTCAATCTGTACATTTTATGGCTAAAAAATTCCATGTTCATCAAACACAACATATTTGCTTATTATCACCTTCTTTGCTTGAGGATCAAACAACATGTAACTTCTTGTTTCAATACTATAACCAATGAAAATGCACTTCACACTTTTATCATCCAATTTTCTACTCTTTTCCTTAGGAACATGTGCATATGTAGTGCAACCAAAAACTTTCATATGTGCTACACTTGGTTTGTATCATGATCATTCTTCTTCTGGAGTCAAATTTAGTATCGCTCTCGTAGGACATTTGTTGAGAGTGTAAACTATTGTGTGCACTACTTCAACCCAAAATTCATTTCCAAGAGACTTAGCTTTTAACATGCTCTGAGCCATTTAAGCTATTGTCCTGTTTTTCCTTTCCGTGACTCCATTTTGTTGAAGAGAATAAGAGTTAGTAAACTCTTCTATTCTTCTTACAATAATTCAAAATTTCATTTGACCTGTATTCTCCCCCATTATCTATTCGTAGACTGAGAATTTTCAAACCACTTTTATTTTCAACTAAAGCCTTGAACTCAAGAAAATGAGAAAACACTTCAGACTTCTCTTGCAAAACATACACCCAAGTCTTCCTAGAATAATCATTAATGAAAGTGAGAAAATAATGTGCCTTTCCAAAAGACACAATCTCCATTTGACCACACAAATCTGAATGTACTAGTGATAGATGCTCTCTAGCCTTCCATGTTATATTTGAGAAACTTTCCCTATGTTGTTTCTAAAAAATACACCTTTCACATACTTCATCCTCATTCTTGATATAAGGAAGATCATTCACCATGTTCTGCTTCCTTGACAACAACAAAATATGAAAATTCAAATGTCCCATCTTTAAATGCCAAAGCCTACTAGTCATTTCTTCTGTAACATTCAAACTGTGTGAGTTACTTGAATCAAAAGAAAGCTTGAAAATTTTGTCTTCATTCATTTCTGCTCTTGCTACTACTACATTTTGATTCAACTTATCCATGATTAAACATTCTTTATTATCAGACACCAACTTTTTATTTGAGAAACTTTCCCTAAGTTGTTTCCCAAAAATACACCCTTCACATACTTCATCATCATTCTTGATATAAGGAAGACCATTCACCATGTTCTGCTTCCTTAACAACACCAAACTCTGAAAATTCAATTGTTCCATCTTTAAATGCCAAAGCTTGCTAGTCATTTCTTCTGTAACATTCAAACTGTGTGAGTTATTTGAATAAAAAAAAAGCTTGAAAATTTTGTCTTCGGTCATTTCTCCTCTTGCTACTACTGCATTTTGATTCAACTTATCCATGATTAAACACTCTATTATTAAACACTAACTTGTAGTTTTTCTCCATCATCTAACCTACATAAAGTAGGTTCTTCTTCAACACTGGTGTCAACAATGTGTCCTCAATAAACTTCTTCTTTACATGCAATGATGGAATTGCAACTGTGCCTTTCCCTTTAACTTCATAAACTCTATCATCACCAAATATAACTTTACCGGAATAATTTCCATTTATTCTAGTAAACAACTTCCTGAGATGTCATATGAGTTGAACATCCAGAATTGATATACCAAGCTTCGATTTCTTCATTATGTGCCATAAAACTTGAGATGAATAACTTCTCATTCCTTGTTTCTCCATATGCATTAACACCTTTATGTTCCATACCTCACAATTTTTCATAACGATCTTTTTCAAGATGACCAAACTTATGACAATAATAACACTATGGTCCTTTTCTTTCTTGAGATCCATCTCTACCTCTTCCTCTTCCACGAGATCCTTCTCTGCTTATTCCTCTGAACCGATTTGGACTTCTTCCTCTTCCTCTTGAGGTGGATGCATTTCGTTGATAATTTTGTGATTGTTTTGAATGATTATTCTGATTATGATTTTGATATTGAATCTTTCTTATTTCTCGTCCTCTATGCCTTGTGGAAAAATCATTCTCCACTTCCTCTGATCTGAATTGGATCCGATAAGAACAATTGGCTATCGGCACAAGACTCAAAGATGAACAACACTGACATTGTTAAGGTTATGGGCAATGAAGGAGATCAACTTGTTGACGTGAAGAGCCCTATCTCATCATGATTGATCTCCAATTTTGTATGTAATGTATGTAAAGTTAGGCAATATATAGTTGTATGAAAAGAAATAAACCCACGTGGGATAAATGAAAAATAAATAAAGAAACGAAGGAGAGATGAAATGGAGAGAAGCTAAAGCATCGAGAATGCTTGACCTTCCATTTATCCTCTCAGTCGACTCAACATTTTATATAATGTATCTCCACAATGAGAAAGGGGTTCTTTGGCTGTGAATGATGTAGAGAGACTGTCCAGAGGTTACCGAGGAGCATAGACATGTACCAAAGAGCCTATAACTTGCCCATTTCCGAATAAATAAGAGCCTGGTCGAAGCCAAAAGAATGTTAGTTTTATCGTTTGGGTTTCCAGGGTAAAAATCTGAGTCTATGTGTGATGATTGTCGTGGTTTATGTTTTCTTAGGAATGGTTAATGTATGCATTGTAATTTAATGGTCGTCTGAGTATATTCTAGAGATGAGGAATTTGTGTTGTTATTGTATGAGTTTGTTTTATATTAATCCAATTCTTAGTGGGTTAATACACTAGAATAACAACTCTTTAATTATAGTCGTGCAATGAGTTATGAGGTTGGAAATTGATGGTCCTCCTTCCAGAGTCGTTGTTATTCGTTCGGGGGTTTCTAATTTTGTTTCCAGTCATTGAGCTCATAATCAACCTTGTCGGGTGATTTCCTTTGGCCATAAATCATAGATATCATATATCTAAGTTTGGGGTTGTTTGGGAGTTCATTATCCGCCCACAAACCATAGCCATGTTCTTGCAAACTTACCTGCTACCAAGTTCGCCCAAAACATTTTCCTCTGTTGTCGTATGCCAAATCGACTTCTAAAACATTTTCTGACATAACTGGTGAGTAAATTCTCTCTCAGACATTCCTCCCCATTGTTGGTCATTAGAAATTCGATTTGGTTTCCATTTCGATCGAATTTCCTTCCCCATTCAACCATTAGACATCTCTTGGTCGACTCGACCGACTTGCCTCGACTCGTAGGACTTGTTTCGAATAGACCCAATTTGCCTCGACTAGACTAACTTGCTTCGACTCGACCCAACTTGCCTTGACTCGACTAAATTGCTTTGACTCAACCCGACTTGTTTTGACTCGATCTGACTTGCCTCGACTCAACTGACTTGCTTCAACTCGACCTGACTTGCCTCAACTCGACTGACTTGATTCGACTCAACCTGACTCGACTTGCTTCGACTTGCATTTCCCAACTTGACGTGACTCGTTACTTTTTTCTGACTCGACTTGGGACTTGATTGGTTGAGAATTTTTTCCGACATCTACATAGCCAGAGTTATAATTATTTTAATAGAGAATTATGTGTTGGTGAGATGGATAGGCTATAAGCCTCTTGTTTATGGAGCAAATGGTATCAGAGAAAATGTTTTAATACATTCAGTGAGACTTGTATGGTAAGTACCTGCAATGATTACAAAAGAAAGGGACAAGATTTTTTGTCAGGGATAGAGTGAAGTAGAGCATCAAGAATGTTAGGGGATCATTGTGAAGGCAAAGAGGAAGAAGATCCCATGGTCAGGTTGGATCGTTTTGAGCAGATTTTAGCTACATTGACATCAATGGTGTCAGAGTTGTTGGCAACAAAGGTCAATGGAACATCATCAATAGATGACAGGCATGAGGGCACCAAGAAGGAAGAAAATAAGCTAGAGATAGAACGTAAGACTGAGCCAGAAATGGGAGAGTACAACTACAAAAATACACATGTACCTTTAGTTGAGGTCATTTCCTGCTTCCAAAATTTCCCTCTGTTGGTTTAACTGCCCTCTTTTACTGTCTGAGTTATTGAACCAGGGTTCATGTCTTTCAGGTTTCCAACAAAGCCTCTAAAACTATCGACCCTCCTAGTAGACCAGAAGGCAACACAATACACATAGTGCACTGCGCAGTCTCACCCGAGATAGATTTAAATGGGTGGCTGTAAGACTCAGGCGTTTACAGCCTAAGATTGAGTATGAGATAGGGGATTTTTAATACAAGCCATCTAGTATGAATCATGATTGCAATCTACTAGTACTCGCAGAGTTGCATCTATCCTTCACAGTTATTTCCCAAACAACACAATCGTATTCCATAATAATGCATTAACTCATGTATTGAGTATAACAATTAACTATTGAAAGCAAATAAAGATATACATGCATTCATCACATTACACATATATTACCATGGTTCACCCCCCCGCCCACAAAGATTTGTCTCTTGGCTCTTTTATTATGGCAGTTCTGCATCTCCAGTGTTGCGCGCTTAGAATTCCCTATGATGGGTAAGATCTGCATGAGGTGAACTAGATCGCACCAGGCTCCACAGCCTGTGATCTAATCCTCAGATCTTCCTCCTCTCCTCTGCTCTTAGCTCAACAACTTACAAAATTGGTCCATAACCATATTACATAACGCATCAACTCGTATCTAGCTACGATAGATCATTACAAAAGTTGAACTAATACAAAAGCGAATCAACCTCTCTATGATACCTGTGTATCTCTATTTATATATATCAGGCTCTTCAGCCATTTACAATGTATTACCAAAACCCTAACCCTACCGACGTTAGGTCTTCCTCCCCTGCACACGTGTTGTTCTTCCTTCGACTGTCATTTTCCTTGTGCACGCTTTCTTGCATGCGCATGTATTGTGTTACCTTCCATCTGTTACTTCCGTTTCTGCACGCTTTCTTTCCCACGATCATCCTTCTTTCCACTTCGACCTGGTGCCAACAGGCTCCCAACACTGACATGTGACTCATCCTGAGTCACCTAATCCTTCTGAGCTTCTTCGATCTCCTTAGTGATCATCTGGAACTTTTCCTTGAGCTCTGTTGCTTTTGTCAATGCCTGCATGATATTCTCCTTGATGGTGTCTACTGCCTGAACTGCCACTTTGTCACTCAACAATCCTACACATTCAGTCTGGTTCTATGCTATCTGCGTTTTATCTTCTTCTGCCTGTGTGAGTATTTCTGCTACCCGTTCCTGTAGTGGCTCTATTTGAGCCTGATGCTCATGTTTTTGTGTTTGCGCAATGATAAGTTCTGCTTGCATCTTCTTCCTCTCCTATGTCCCTTTGACTCATTATGGGATTGGTATGGTCTTTTGCCTCTGTTTGAATTCTTGGATCGTTGTATTGATCCTTTCCTCTTCCTTGTCCCAGCGTTGGACCTATGGATCCTCCTCCAACCTTGTCCAAAGTTGCGCTGCTTTATCAAGCAATTCGGCTGCTGTACTAACCTGTTGTTCCATCTCCTGTAGCTACGTTGTTGCTTCCTATTTCCTTTTCTCCTTCACTGCTAGTGGAGTGGTTGGTGTGAGCTGTTCGCAGAGATTCTCGATCTCCTTCTGATATTGATCAATTGCCTGTGCAATCTGGTCAATCTTTCCTACTACTGGGAGTTCATTCCCTTGCACGGTGCTTGGGAGTTTCTAAAAAAGTTCTCCCACTATTCATTCCAGTTCAGTCCTGCGTTATTTTTCCTCTGGAGTTTCGAGCTTGGCATGCTCACAGACTTTTTCCAGTGCCTCGTGCTTCTTTGTTTCTTGTTGTAGCTCGACTAAGTTTTTATGTGCACGAGACTGTACCTCATGGTCGACGCTAACCTACAATTTGTGTATCTCCTTTGATAACATCCCTGTCAAGACCAATTGGATGTGGTCCAAATCCTTTAGGGGTGTCTGCCCCACGATTTCATGCATGCACAACATACTAGGTTTGATGTAAATCATTGTGTTTGCGTGTGGCATGGAGTGGATTGGGTCTCGTTCTTCTACCTCCACTCTTTCTCTAATCTGTATTATCAGTGTCTCGATGCCTCTGCTGCTGCTTATTGTCTGTGCTTCCATAAATTTCTTAAGGAACTGTCCCATTTCTGCCAACTCTTTTTTTCGTTTATCCCTGTGATGCACTACGTGATCGAAGTCTTTTGCTAAGCAATCCTGGACCATTCTGGCGATCATTTCCCCATGTTTCTCGTATAGTCTAGCGATGCTTGTTGCGACTTTGATTTCTTGCGCATGCCTCCTTCCTGCGTTGTTGGTCTCTTATTTCCCCCTGGTTCCTGTGTGATGGGGCTTGGGGCGGTCTCTTGCACTCCCTGAGCTTGTTTTGGTTGTCCATTGGTCGGTTGTGTAGTCTCTTTCTTCCCTTTCTGGGTCCCTGTCTGCTTGGACCCTTCGTCTTCCTGAGTCGGTTTGCCTTGGCCCGTTCATGGTTTCTTGGGCACTTGGATTTCTGGAGTCTGTGTTTCTGCCTGTTCTGCCTCTCCTTCTGTTGTTGTTTCCGGTACTTCTTGGGTAATGGTTAGGATCCTCCATTTTTCGGGCCATTCACTGATGACCATGTTGATATCACCCTCTATCATGCAGTAGCACATTTGTAGCTACTGTTTATCTGGATCCTGCCTTGGTTGTATCCACATTATCTGTCTTGTGGCCCAAAAATTGGCGGTGTTCGCATATCACGCAATATCCTCTAGTGTTATTCTCCATGATCGGCTGATAACTTCCTGTATATCCTGTAAATATTCTTCGAATATGAATCCATTCTCCCTCTTCTTCCTGGCCTGTGGCTCGGATCTCAGTAAGAGGTATCTCGCTCCCGCTGGCTGTGGTCTGGTACAAAAGACCACATACCATGGTTCTTGCCATCCCATGAAGGCTATAAGGGTAATCAACCACAAGTAATGAAACTCTGTGCCTACGTCCTATGCATCCTTGCAGTCCTCTTGAAATAAGTTCAATAGATATGGTGCCCAGCTCATAAAGGTGCCTTCTGCGCACTGAGCTGCAACTGGAATGAATCCTACTGGTACTTCCTCTTTGCGGCATTTTCTGAGCAATTTGCAAGCTAAGATATTTGCGCCCAATTGTGTAGCTGTGTTGTTGATTCGTTTGATTAAGATGCCCCTCATCCCTCTGGCAGTGCCATATTTCTTCTTCATTTCTTTTGCCAACGCTTTCTCCTTGGATTTGTTGTCTAGAATCAACACAGGATCCATACCCCGGGTTGGTAACCCTATGATTTGTGCAATAAGCGCAACAATTATGGGGACGGGTTTGTCCAACCATATGTCCCCTCCACGTGTGACTGCTAACAGTTGCTTGACGCATGCTGTCGCATATTGGCCTCTGCCAAAATGTGGTAGCTTCAAAAAACATAAGATTCTTGTTTTGTCCAACCCAGCTACCCACTGGTGTGGCCGGCTAATCGTTTCTCCAAGTTGATTTACAGTTATGGTCTGCATGAAGACCCTCTGTGCAAGTTCCAGGAACTTGGTTTCATCTGATACTTCATGGTCAAAATACTTGAGCTTCCCAACATGACCCAGTAGCTTTGATTCTACCTGTACTCTAGCTGGTATGTGTGGTAGAATAATTTCTTCTGCAGGTTTCTTACGGGGTGAGCTCGGTATCTGAAATTTGTCTTCCTGCTACAGTGGCTGGTTCAAAGTTCCAACAACTTCTGGTTGTTCCCCCATCAACCATTCTGGCCAAGCCGAGGCATTGGCAGTGGTATCCTCTGCTGGTTGACCTGAGATGGTCATTTGCGACTCGTCTGGTTGCGCTGGTGCTTCCAGATTTTGTGTCGTTTTGTTAACCTCCAGGGCTACTTCGGTGCTTTTTGGATGCACTTCCTGTTGGGTTTCCACTTCCTCATTTTGAGGCGCATGTGCCGCTACTGGCGTATCCATTTTTATGGCCTCTACTTGTGGCTGTTGAATTTCTTCCAGTATCATTGTAGAGTTCACTAGTGTCCTCTCTGGGGATGGGATTTCATCGATGTCGACGATCTCTGGTTGTTGTTGTTCGTTCTCTTCCGACGGTCCTTGTGACCTAGTTTGAACCTTGGTTGGTATGGATGTATAACTTGCTTCTGCTGGCTTCGGTGGTGCCATAGTAGTGATTTTAGAACATTTGCTAAGTTCGAATAACTTCTGGGAGTTCTATGGTCTCGTTCTGGTCGTTCCGGCTGTTATTACTCTCTCTCTGTTTTCCTTTCGCGAATAGAC
The DNA here is from genome assembly GCA_032191745.1 of Picea mariana. Lineage (NCBI taxonomy): Eukaryota > Viridiplantae > Streptophyta > Pinopsida > Pinales > Pinaceae > Picea > Picea mariana. Next base: position 11,745 of record JASDQU010253474.1, read on the forward strand.
CAGTCGCTCTCGTGCTCGTGTGTTGTATGGGCTAGTCACAAAGCTTGTCGAGGATGCTTCCTCCATTATGTGTTTAATGCATCATAACTTTGGGTTCAATGCATCTGCGATAGTTTCGTACTTGCCATTATGTTTTCTTTGCCGTCTCCTGTTGGCGTGTTTAATGTGATGTCCCATCGGTCCTTGTCGTGCTTTAATTCCGCTTAGTGTTGTCTTGTCATACCACTTTTGTCGGCTTTCTGTTTCCCGCTTATTTTCCCTCTGTATGTAACCATTGTTCGTGCCTTGGCCTAATTTGTGTTTCGAACGTCTAGTGGCCTTTTTATCTCTGGCGTGTTGCACACTTTTTAGTCTTGTTTCCTTTTTGTTCTTTTTTTTCTTTTACTGCGCGGTGGGTGGTTGACTGTCCTTGTATAGCTTCAGTCGACTCTCGTTGATCATTCCTCTGAGGTCTGTGCCTGCTAAATCTATTAACTGTACAACTCCTCCATCTGTGACAAATTTTACCTTGTATGGTCCTAACCAATGCATTCTGAGCTTCCCCGGGTGTTGAAACGACTTGCTGTCGTACAACAATACTAGATCTCCTTCCTTAAACGTTTTCTTCTTGATGTGTCGGTCATGCCAAGATTTTTCTCTTGCTTTCTGCACTTGTTGATGGAATCCTTCTAGGATTTGGTCTTCCTCCATTGACAATAACTGATTCAGTATTTCCTGTACTGCGCCTCGTACTGTCATCTGTGTGATAGCTGCTACGCGTAAGCTGGGTACTAAAAATTCTAATGGCACTACTGCTTCTTGACCATAGACTAGCTTGACTGGTGTGTGCCCTATAAAATTTTTGCATGTGGTCCTATATGCCCACAATACTGCTGGTACTTTGAGGTCCCAGTCATCTCTGTTGATGTTACAGATCTTTGTCAGTGCATTTTCCAGAATTTTGTTGAAGGCTTCTACTGTGCCATTTTCTTGTGGGTGATATGGTGTGCTCTTTTGGTGATGAACTTCAAATTCTTCAGTCAGTGCGTGGATGGCATTGTTTATGAAGTGTGTGCCTTGGTCGCTCATCAAAACTCTTGGGCACCCAAATCTAGTGATGACTGGTTCAAACAAGAAGTGTGCATCTATCTCTGCGATGCAATCTTTTACCAGTGCGACATCCGCCCATCTTGTTAGGTATTCCGTCACGGTGATAATGTATCTTGCCCCTGTTCTTTTGGATGGTGGGTTAATTGGTCCCACAAAGTTGATTTCCCATTTATCAAATGCGTGTAATGTTACTTGTGGTCATAGTGACATCTCATCCCTTCTGTTGGGTTTGCCTACCCTTTGATAAACATCGCATCTCTGACAGTACTCTTTCGAGTCCATGTGAATCATTGGCCACCCTAGTCCTTCACGTAGTACCTTCTGCGTGGTAGATTTTCCTGCATAATGCCCTCCTGCGATTCCCTCGTGGGCTTCTGCTAAAATTCTTGGTCATTTGGGCTCTAATACGTACCTTCGTAAGATGTTGTCTGCACCCATATTATATAGTTGTGCCGCAATCAATTGATAGTCGGTTGCATGGACTACTAGGTTCTTCTTCTGTGTGGTGGTATATTCTTGCGGCACAGTACCTGTGCTCAAGTACTGGATGATCTCTGTGAAGTAGTCATCAACAATCTGTACTGAGAATAACTGTGCATCTGGAAATTTGTCTTCTATATTCGTAGGTTCTTCTCCATTTGTGACACTGGACAGGTGGTCAGGTCTTGCATTTAGTTTCCCTGGTTTAAATATTACTTAAAAATCAAATTCTTGAAATAGCAGTAACCATCGACAGATTCTCCCCCCAACACTGGCTTGCTGACTAAGTATTTCAGGGTTGAGTGATTTGTAAACATCTTAAAGTGTTTTCCCAATAGGTAATGTTTGAACTTCTGTACTGCATAGACCATAGCTAGGCCTTCTCTTTCGGTCGTGTTATATTTATGTTCCAAGTCTGATAACTTTTTGCTTGCGAACGCTATCAGATGATCCAAGTCTCCTGCTCCTAGCTGAGCTAAGATAGCTCCCAGTGCTATCGTTGATGCATCTACATGCACATAGAATGTATTTTCCCATTCTAGAAATACTAATATCGGTGCGGTAACCATCCTTTCCTTCAGGGTATCCAGACAGTGTTGACACTCGTCGTTCCATTGATACTTTGTATCCTTCCTTAACAGTTTTTCCATTGGGGCTATGATCTGCGCATATCCTTTGATGAACTTCCTGTAGTATCTTGTGTGCCCTAAGGTTTCTCTTACCTGTCGGACTATTTTTGGTGCTGGTAAGTTAACAATGACGACGATCTTGGCTAGATCCAATAACAAGCCTTGTTTGCATACTATATGGCCCAATAGTATCCCAAACAGTGTTCCAAATATGAATTTCTTGATGTTTAGTGATATCTGGCATTGTCTACATCTCTCTAACATTAGTTGTAGCACTTCCACATGGTTTTTCAGGAGATTGTAAACTGCCCAGTCATCCAGATATACTTCGAGAAACTGATGGATGAATTCCTTAAATGCTACGATGACCACTCTAGAGAATATTGTGGGTGCATTTTTCAGTCCAAATGACACGACTGTGTACTAATAAGATCCCCATTCCATTGCAAACATGGTCTTGTGTCTATCCTCCTGTGCTATCTCAATCTGATGGTAGCTTGAGAATCCATTAGTGAATGAGTAAGCTTCATGTCCCCCCACATTCTCTAACACTTCATCCATGAATGGTGTAGGGAGTGGGTCGTGTTAGCACTTAGTAAATTTCCTAGAGGTTGAAACAAAAGAAATCTACGAAGGTAACTTTATCCAACCACTTTTAAAGCTGGGATCTAGCCCTTCCAGCTTCAGAGAGGGATCTCTCTATATGATTTAGCTTTGTTTTCTAACTGTAGATATTAGGCTAGGTAAAGGAACAGGTAAGTTTGGTGGTAAAAGTGTTTATGAATTGGTTGAGACAATCTACACCTCCATTGGGCTATGGGGTCTGTGTTATAATCAATATGAGATTCAAACCAGAAACGTACAGGAAAACTTCCACAGGGCGAGATAATATACTCACTGGATCTTAATAATTTAAATGATGGACAGAAGAAAAGATGAGACAAATAATTCAACTAAGAAGTAGTTAAGAATTCCTTAATTGAAAACCTCAGAAGATAAACATTAAAACCTTTAAAGTCGGAAACAGGGTATCTAAGATAAATCCTGCAACATGCGTTACTTTCAAAGATTAGTTTCAGAAAACAAAATGATCACAAAGCAAGAAAAACATTCTACTTAGAGAATAAACATCACCAGTGAATACATGCAAGAATCCTGTAAAAATGCTTCCTCTTTATTAATGGCAGATCTTTTTCAAAAATGGTTACAGTCTGATAGCGTCAGGGTGTAAAGATCAACAACCCCCAATAGTTCGAAAGGTGAAGTATTTATAATTCAAATTACAAACATTCCTGTCATAACTGATCAGGACGTGCTCATTCTATTTTTAGCCTAACTGATTTAACTAATCAAAATTGCTTGATGACTCGGTACAACTGCATGCGGAATTTCTGGGGTAGGCCGTTGGCTAGGTTCCTGTGTAACCTCTTCTGACTGGACAGGTGACTGGACCTGGATAGCTCATCTGCTAATCGAGAATATCGCAGAGCTCCTCCCATCTGATCTGACTAGGCACAGTGACTTTGATTAGTCTCCGATACACTTCATCCATTTCCGTATATTTAGCAAACGTGGGATTTGTGAGGAAAATGTATCAAATCTCATGTTGGATACTGATGTCCAACTGAAGGGCATCCAGGAATGCTTTGCCAGTGATGCTCCCTTGTATGCCAGCAAACTTCAAACTATCTTTAGACACTTCAGACAGTCTCTTTTTATAATCTGGGAGTGTCATTAATTTATCATTAATGACTTTCAAACCAGGTAGACCTTTCTTTTGGAGAGCATCAATTTTATTGAAGAATATTTGTACTCCTTGGTCCATGACCTGAACCTTTTATTACAGCTGAAGCATTAGACTTTTCTTAGTCAAAACCCTTTTTACCTCAATTATGGTCTCTGTTCTATCCTCGATCTTCAATTCTTCTAGCTCTTCCCTGTTCTTAGAATTTAAGAATCTGATGATCTCATTTGCTTGTGTGGGCATGTCTCCCAACTCTATTCTAATCTTCTCAATGGCCTGTTGGCTCCTCTGGACCAACTCATTCTGTTCAAACATAATCTGGATCATTGGCCATATTTCATTTATGGACTTTATGATGTCTGTCCATACATTCTCTTTGACCTCAGCCAAAGTCTTCCCTGCCA
>JASDQU010253479.1:0-13112 GCA_032191745.1 Picea mariana
TGTGATCCTAAGTGCGCTATCTCTCTTGAGCTTTAGCAATGAGTTAACCTCATCCCTAGTGCACACCTATGCATTGCATTTGAATCTACGCTAATTCCTATTGAGCTTACTTTGTTCCTATTTTTCCATCGATGCACACTCTGATCCTGCCATCAATGACAAGCGTATACTACCTATAAAGCATGCCAACCACCCTCTGCCCTATCTCTTCTGATCTTATCTAGGTTTCTCTATAGCGTCTTCCCAAAATACTTCTAGTGCCCATCTGTTACATTCTTCCTGTACTCATGCCATCTTCATTGTTGTACTTTCCATCAATGACACGCATATGCTACCTGTTAAACATTTCCAATATCTGAAACTTGAATGGTGAAAAACTTGCAAAAGAAGTCTTCAAATGCCTTTAAAAACAATGCTAATGGATTTAGAACGTCCAAAAACCCCTAGTTGGGCTTTTTTGGCACCTCATTTGGCCAAAACAATGAAGAATATAGGCCTCCTAGAAGTTTCCCCTTCAAACTTGTTGTCTCTGGTTCGCCAAAATGCACCTCTGCGCATCCAACCTAGCTTTTGCGCTCAATTTCGTGCTAAAACCTAGCACTGGGCGCAACCACAAAATGATGCGAACTGTAGGACAGTTAGGGCACGCCTATCCTCTAACCGCCAAACCGTGGACACATGGGTCATATGACCGCACGCGCATACAAAAGGGGCCAAGTTTCAAAACAATGAGTAATGGACAAGTGTCTAAGCGCGGATGCACCAAGTGTCAGGCAAATGGGGTTAGTTAACCATTTAAAACTCTCGTGTAAATCCCATGCAACCATGTAGAGGTCAGGTCACATGGCAAGGTTTATGCAACCGGGGGCTACGCACTTGCTCGTTTTGAGGCGATTCCGAACACTTTGATTTTTGGGCTAAATTTGACCCCTGGTCCAGATTCTGATCATAGATAAAATTTGAATTTACCCGAAATGCAAATCAACAAAACTTAATCATGATATAAGATTGTTTAATGTGTTAATGAATCAAGTTTATTTTTTTAATTAATCATGATTAACCTTAATCCATTTTGGGGTTTCAGACATCAGGTTATCCTATACTAGTTCAAGCTATGTTCTCTGAATCGCGAAATCGTGATTGATTAATTAATATTAATCACTTTTGACCTTTTAAAAAATTGTGATTAACTTGAAGGGTTTCATGATTTAGGGTATCAGTACTTTGGTTGTCGTTCGAGGTAGGATCCCCAAAACGCGAAATTGTGGTAAGAATTAATTATCGTTAATCATTTTAATCGTTTAACTAACCTGATTTAACTTAATATAGTTTCGCGACTTCGTATATAGGGACTTTGGAGTTCTTACATGTTGGAATGTTAGTATCGCAAAACCCCAAAACCCAACATTTCGAAGGTAACCTTTAGTGATTTGACCTTTTAACGAGCGGGCAGCTCCATAACTCTTTAGGATTTTAGATCGTTGGATTCAATGGAAGACTTCATCAATGGTGATATTCAAGTGCCCGTTTGTCCTTATTTAAACAAGAATGAAACTTATCTAAGTCTAAAGTTTATAAAAATATATATATATCCGAACATTACCATTGATGAAATGAAGTGCCACCTGCATGATTTTATAGAGGGTGATATTATATTCAAATATATGTGGCCACCTTGACCCACAAATCCTCTTTCCAAGTCGAATATTTACCAAAATGGGAAAAAATTCAAAAAATTGAAAGTTTGACAGAAGGGTCGCGCTGTGGGTCACGTTGCATAGAAGGGTCACACCGTGGGTCGCACTACTCCCAAAACGAAACAAAACCTTCATTTTTTCACAAATTTTTCTCTTCTTTCCTTATGATGGCTATAAATCTTTCATGATAGATGAACTTCCCTTTGAATGACTTAGATCCAACTTGACTCTTTCTTCGTAGGTTTGTCATGGGAAAAAAACAAAATCATTGTCCATTTTGTTGAAGGCAAAGAGGTGGAAATTTATCAATATCCAAAATCATATCACAAATACTTGAGTATACCTTAGTCACTTATCTTTATTGGGAAGGTTGGATGAAGAGTTTTCTTTTAGGAAAATTGTCAGGTTCAATCTCCAAGATATGCCTCTCAAAGATTCACCCATATCTCCCAAATCTAAACAGCTATTGGAAAAATGAGAGAGGTTTTTGAATGGGAGCTCGTGATTGTGAAAAATCTCTCACTTTCCAAAAATACTTTTCCATCTCATCATAATCTATGTCCAATAAACATGACTAAAACAAGAAAATACAGATTTCAAAATCTAGTCATATCCCTACATTCTAGGATTTGATCCCTAGAATGTTTCCATTGATAAAATGAAGTGACACCTGCATGATTTTATAGAGGATTATAGTATATTCAAATATATGTTTCCAACTTGACCCAAAAATCCTCTTGCCAGGTAGAAGTTTTACCAAAACGGGAAAAAATTCAAAAATTTGAAAGTTTGATAGAAGGGTCGCATCATGGGTCGCACTGCTCCCAAAATGCAACAAAACCCTCTTTTTTTCAAAAAAAAATCTATTATGTTCTTGTGAGGGATATAACTCTGCCATGATATATGAACTTCCCTGTCAATGAATTAGAATTATGATCTCCAAAACCTCATCCAACTTGCCTCTTTCTTCGTAGGTTCGTCATGGGCAAAACACAAAATTACTGTCCATTTTGTTGAAGGAAAATAGGTGGAAATTTATAAATATCCAAAATAAGAGAGCAAATACTTGAGTATACCTCAGTCACTTATATTTATTGGGAAGGCTAGATGAATACTTTTCTTTTAGGAAAATTGACAGGTTCAATCTCCAAGATATACCTCTCAAAGATTCACCCATATCTCCCAAATACAAACATCTTTTCGGAAAATGAGCGAGGTTTTTGAAGGGGAGATCATGCTTGTGAAAAACCTCTCTCACTTTCCAAAAATACCTTTCCATATCATCAGAATATATATCCATTAAACATGACTAAAATAGGAAAATACAGATTTCAAAATCTAGTCATATCCCTACATTCTAGGATTTGATCCCTAGAATGTTTCCATTGATGAAATGAGGTGCCACGTGGCTGATTTTATAGAGGATGATATTATATTCAAATATATGTGTCCACCTTGAACCAAAAATCCTCTTTCCAAGTCGAAGTTTTACCAAAAAGGGAAAAAAATAAAAAAATTGAAAGTTTGATAGAAGGGTCGCGTCGTGGGTCGCACTGCTCCCAAAATGAAACAAAACCATCTTTTTTTCAAATTTTTTTCTCTTATTTTTTTTTCTGAGTTCTATAACTCTAACATGATAGATGATATTCCCTATGAATTACTTACAATTATGATCTCTAAAACTTCATCCAACTTACCTCTTTCTTCGTAGGTTCATCATGGGAAAAACACAAAATTACTGTCCATTTTGTTGAAGGCAAAGAGGTGGACATTTATAAATATCCAAAATCAAAGCACAAAGACTTGAGTATACCTCAGTCACTTATCTTTATTGTTAAGGCTGGATGAAGAGTTTTCTTTTAGGAAAATTGACAGCTTCAATCTCCAAGGGTCCAACCTGAATTTTACCTTCCTTGAAATTCTACACAAAATCTCTTAACACCTCCAGATAATAGCCCTCTAATTTCTGGAAATACCTCCAGTAGCCAATCCTCTTGAAGGAATCCACATGGTTTTAATATTGTTCAATTATGTTTGTGTATGATGTCTCAAATCTGACAAGAGAGCCTAAACTATCCTTGAGTAGGATCCTTCTTTGGAGCCATTTGCAGCATGTAGCAATATTTCTCTGCACAAGAAACTGTTATAACCAAATTTGTTAATGAAATCCTTCTTTTGCGTGCAAAATGATTTCAGAAAACTGAGTTAATATCTTTAAACCAAATCTTGGAGGGAAATTTATCTTGTTGGTGTCATCCTCCAAACTTCAAAACCTTCTCCTTAACTGATGTAAGTGATTTGACATCATTTCATTAAGAAACAGTGAACTTACAATAGTTTGTAGCACACTATATACAGAAAACAAGGTTTGCACTACAAACTCATGATGAGTTGTCAGTGAAATGGTTACAAAAAGCACTGCATGTGCTACAAACTCGTGAATTTTGGAATTTTTATATGGAAAAGGTCTCATAATGATTAAAAATTACCAATGAGGGATAATTATGACAATTAATGACGTTTTTTGGTGTAGGAACCATTCTTAGAATTAGGATGACTAACACTAAGGCATTTTAAAACATGAATAATTTGACTAAGTGACCTTTGAAGACCACTAGGCATCCTTCCAATACAATTGACATGACCATATTGAATTGAGATATTCATAATTCTTGATGAGTAAATAAAAAACTTTGACAATTTCAAGACTCAAAAACTTATTAAAGAATGTTTGGAATGGGACATTTCAGGAGCTAACGGACATTTCCAATGTCTTTCCACATTAGAAGCACTCCACTAGATACTTCCTTATGATAGGATATAATAAATGAGGATCCCTTTCAAATCATATTTGCAACCCCAATATACATTACTAAGTTGACTAAGAACTAGATGGAATTCAACTAACACAACTATTTGAGACTTCCAAGCCCTTATTAGCCTATTTAACTCAATTGATTAGACAAGCAGAAGGAAATTACCCGTACGGAGGATTTGTGTGCCCCCACCACCTTTTGGGAATTAGAAACATAGTAGACCACATTCCCACCTTCAAAAGTAGGGGGGAAATCCATGTAGTCATTAAGTGTTTCTATATGTCCTTCTTGCAAACTTGAACCTACATGATGATCGTAGTCATGCTTTACAGAAACTGATTTTTGCCTCTTGTAGGCCTAAAATTGGAGTAGTTTTCCTGGAGATCTTGTTAGTGTTCTCCCTCCTTGGATCACTGTCACTGCAAACTCTGTCACACCTTGAATGCTTCCATAAGACACTATAGCACTGGACACAATGCTTCAATTGTTACCACACCACTCATTAGTGGGTGACTCTCCCACACCCATCTTCTCAACTAAGTTATGCATGTCAAGTGTTGCAACCCAAAACACTTCCACTAAGGTGTTCCTTGTTGTGGTGTTCTTTCTAGTGACTCACTTGATACCTACAACCTTATCATGTCGCAGACCTATCCAACCTATAAATTCACACTCTTCCATTTTTCACTACGATGTATACTTCATTAAGATTTATCATCCCTTTTTTCCACCAAGACAATGACACTTTTTTCATCGCAACTTAAGAAAAATCCATATGCACAACTTGTTTCACTTTAGTGAGCACCTCACCCATATTGCAATGCAACTTGTAATGTGTGTGGCTACACCATGTCAAGTTCCTAAGTCACAACTGACTCATCCCATTTTCCTTCACATTGATCAAAATAGTACACGTGGAAAGTGCATTTGTTCTTTATGGGAGAAAAATATCCTTACATCCTGCCCAACTTATGTTCAATGTTTCCCCAACAAAATCCTCATAAATTCTATATGTCTATGTCAACTAAATACTATACTACACAGACTCTCCATCCATTTTCAGCTAAACACACTTCAATTTCTTCACATTTCCATAGACACTTGTACTTACCTTCAACTCCAATTTCCCATGACTTAGTACACCTTTGTCTTCATGCCTTCAAACAAGCTAGGTAGCTAGTCCAATTCTACATCAAAAACCATGAAAGTACATCATCGTGTGTTGTAGAATCAAACACTCCTACTCAGATTTTCTAATGCACTTCTTTATATGTGATTCTCTCTTTAATAGACTCAAGTGCCTAATATCGCGTTTAAAATATTCTAAGTCCTACTATGGATTCAAACCTAGTAAACAACTTTTTGTGTGGGCCTTCATCCACCAAAGTTTACCAAAAACCTACACTCAAGATCTTATTTGATGTCTTAAAAACTCCAACTTCCTCTTTGTAAGGATTCACTATTGCATGATTGGTTGTTGTAATCATAGTCATGGTAGTCTCCTAGTGATTGTACTCTATTTCCCCCTCAACATCCGAATGATGTGAATTTTCGTGTCATCAAAGCTTAACAAATTGTTAAGGTGAGGGATTGGTGCCACCTATCACATTCTCATAAACTCTTGCACAAAAACAACTTCAAAGTCATCCATGGGTACCACTTTGAAACTAATAGTTCCACTCTAGTGTCCAAGATATAAATTGACTTCTTTAGCCAAGCCAACCACCCTACCTATGTTAGAGTTTACTGCCTTGAAAAAAGGCTGGACCAATTTCAACTGCACATTGAGTTTAACAGCCACTACTTCCTACATAAAAATGTGGGTTGCACTATTGTTAACCATCGGCATAACTAACTTATTCTTCAACTTGGATTCAACAAAACTAATATTTGTATAGTTCTACTCTTGGCTTGCCTTAGACATATTGCCAACTAAAGCACCCAAGATTTGCAATACACCAACTGATGGTTGGATTTTTGACTCCATAGCATTGAACCTCATATTCAATGGAAATTTCTTATAATATTTCTAATTTTCCCCAACTAATATTGGTAATTGCACCCTAGTCTAATTGTGCATCCAAAACTAAAGATATAAAAAATTTATTTAGAACTTTGAATATAGAAAAAAAAGTTCATAAATTGGAACTAGGATGATGATGGACTACTCACTAACAACATGTGCACATGTAATTGAAGGTACAACCAAGTAGGTACCTATTAGATATTTCTTCATTGAGTGAGGAAAGCTTAGTACAAATAGAGGGAAATGTGACTGCATCTAGTAGATATGATAAGAAAACAAGGACCAGAGGTGAAAAATTCATAATTTTTTTTTGTAGATGCATGGAATTTTTTCTTGCCGAAGGAGGATCATGCTCTTATAATGATGAGAGCATAGGAGACATAGATGTGCCACTGAGGTATAAACATCTGGTGAAACAATGGGTACCTAAGGAACTACCTCCTATATATGTTGACTTCATTGTCAACAATAGGACATATCACATTGCACCATCCTCCCTGCATGGCCTGGGGATATTTTCCATGGATGGAATAACTGTAAAATACAATACAATAATTGAATTGATGGACTATGTTGGACCGTGTTACAATTATAACGATTGGATGCGGCTAGTCCGGTACATGCGAATTATGCGAAGATATGCACTTGCCACAAATTATATACAACTAATAAACAAGGATAAAAAGAAGGGAGTGACTATCTATATTGATGGAAGGCCTAAATCTTCTGGCAATATCACAGGGTTTATAAATATCACACGACCCGGGACAACAAACAAACAACCGAATTTCATATATGAGGGAGGTGAAGAGAATCGGGTAGTCCTATGCACAATAAAAAGGATAGCTCCCGGGGAAGAGTTATTAGTGGATTACCATTTGAATCGAATAGAAACATCGATTAATAGTGTGTGGGTACTTATGCAACACCTCTTTAAGAAAACTCTACTTATTGCATTATATTTTTTTATTATATTTAACATTGTTTTAAATATTTCACAGTCCCAATTTTATAATAATGTGGGAGCTTGATCGTTGAGGTTGATTTTATTTGGGTGGCAATCAGTTTTTTTGTCATCATTAACAATTTTTTAAATATTTGGGGGTTATAATTATATTATAATGTGGAAGGATGATTGTGGAAAAGGGCAAGCCACAGAACATGTAAATGATTATCAATTTCCACTTTCATTTTACGTGAATTTTGTTATTTTCTCATACAATTTTACTAAAATAACATTGTTTTGTTGAAAGTGTATGTAGTCGGCAGGCCATGTTGATCATGATTCCGTCGATGAGAAGGGGTTGCAGTGATCCCCTGATCCGATTGTATTAATAAAAAAAAAATCATTAAAGCAAACAAGGAACTTGTTAGCTTATTAGATCGTCTAGATCAAACTCCCGACATCCTAGCAAAGATCAATCTACTTATGTCACAACTTAACACATATAAGGTAATAACCATAATTTAAAGTGATTTTTTCTAATGTACTCATATGTTAAATTATGAAACTTTGTTCATTAACTTTTACATTATCTCACGATTTTTTTTTTTGTTTTTTATAAAGAGATTTTTGGATCCTGTTCAAGCCAGTGTTGGTAGTAGTGGCGCTATAGAGACGCTACAAAGTCCTAATGCAGGTAGTCATACAACTTCTAGAGTACTATTTACTTCTCCATCTTCCACACCTAATTTAGATAGGAGCCATGACACGTACCACCAGACATCCACACATCGGTCAGAGTCTAGATATGGTGGAAGAGGTGTGGCTAGTGATGTGGTTGACATGGTTGCATTTCCTGGAGCTAGACATGTGACAAGCATGGGGACCCTTCTGTGCACATTTTTGGTCGACGTTAATGGAATTCCATTAAAACAATCAAGACTTCCAGGTAGTTTTAATTCATATTTTAATCGTTTAATGTTGTCCATATCATACACAAATCATCTAGATTATTAATTTTAAATTAATGATCATATATTTTTGTGTGTAGGAAACAACCATTTTTATAGGCACCTAGAGAGCTAGGCCTTGTTGATTTTTGGGGCAAACTTACACATGAGGTGGAATTTCCATAATTCCAACATGAAAAAGGAACTTATGGATTATCTTGAAGGCCTCTTTGGAGTAGACACGTTCAATAAAAAAGCGGTCACCTCTGCAGCGGGCGAATATTTAAAATATACGTGGGATGTTTATAGACAAATCTTGGCATGAAATCCTAGGTATGCGCATCCTCCCTCAATTCCAGAGAGGGAGTGGAAGGTGATCATTGATGATGCAAAAGAGAAGATTTTGAAAAAATTAGGAGAAAAAATAACTAGTACAACAAGGTAAATTACAATAATTTGATTTCAATACCATCTTCTTTTTCTTTAGATCTAAATAAAAGTGTGGTTATATATAACATACTTGAAAATTTTGATGATAGGTTGCCTGACACTTTGAAGGTAACCAAAGCAAGGATTTCCAAACATGGCCAACACAAGCTAGGTCAGGGCGGCTACTCGAGGTTATAGTCAGGAATCGTAAGTACCCAAACATATTAAGAATATTATTTGTATCACCTTACAACTTTCAGGTAATTGCAACCAAAAAAATTAAAAAACCATACCCTTATGCAATGTGGGGCGATGACTTCGGAACTGAAACCATGGAGGAACACCTCCAACTTGGTTACAAGTACGGTTATAAATTCGTGGTTGATCTTAGGAAAAGCATGGGGCAGACCCCAAGATCCAGTTTGCAGGATAAGGTAAATAAAAATCAGTCCACATTTACCTTTTATTACTTATAAAATATGTAAATGTTTGATATCGTCCATAGTTTAATGTCTTAATTTTTTTTAATCAGGGGAGAAACACTATCAGCGAAACCATTAGTAGTGGACAATAGAGCGTTGATAGTGCAACATAGCCAGAAGATCATGGTGCTGCCCAGAAGCCCCATCCCAGTGGGGTGCAGCCCCAAGATGTTCCTGTGACTGAGGCCCACGACGGTAATGTGGTTGTATATTAATCATATACTTAATAATTCTATACTTATAAATTTTGTACATATAAATTTTGACGTTTCAATGGTAGAGAATGTCATAGTTGATCCTCCTCAACCTGAAGATCAGGTGAACATGCTGGAAGCCATTCCAATGATGCCGACAAGAGGACCAAGTAAATAATTACATTGCGGAGTTTTTTTTTAATATGAATGAACTACTTCAATGCTATTTAAAAATTGGCCATATAAATTTAATATATTTTTTTTTTGTAGGTGATGGCCCCTCATAGAAGCATTCACACCGTGGGTACGAGACCATACATACTCGGCGTGAAAGGACTGAAACAACATCAACTGTTGAATATCACCCAATAAACGAAGACATGGAGATGGATGAATTACTTAAGACCTGGAAAACACAAAAGAAGACTAAAAGAAATTCATGATGTGTAATAATTTTATAAGACAGATAGATGTACATTATATAGTTGAACATGTAATGATGCATATAATGCATTGACAATATGGGTACTTTTTCATCTGATAATATACACAAGTCTATTTCTATGGCTTGTATATATCTGTGAATGTAATTTTTTTATACACTTAATGATAATTTCAGCTTCTCTTAGACTTGGTATATATTGATTCAATACTCCTTGGCTCTATTGGTTCTATTGGCCTTGACATACAATTTCTTCATCAATTTGTGGCTCCATGGATATCATCCTAGTGATTTGAAGGCATTGGTAAACGTGAAATTTAAGAGATTGAATTGTTCAAGTTTGGATTTAAATTTTACATGCTTGTTTGTTTGTGGGTTTCAAGAGTTCCAAACTTGTATCTCTTTGTCTTTTAAGAATGCTAATCTCTTTCTATTTTAAAAATAACGTGAGAATCCAAGCAAGACTTGGTGACTTGTGCTTGGGTTATGGAGTCTAGGCAACAAATAGAACTTGAATAGGCAATATGCAACTTCCAAAATCTTGTGAAATGATATATGCAACTTTGAAAGTCTTATGACATGTGACATGTGGAAACACTACTACATATTGAAAAAATTGTGACGACTACTTGCAACGAAAGTACTCGTTCGTCGTAAACTTCAAGAGAAATTGTTCAATTTTTCAATTTTGATCTAAATACACCCCGTATTTGTCTCTCTCTCGAAGGAAGAAAACTTTCATCTATGATTTAGTCGCAAGAGTGAGGCTCACTATTGACCGTTACACTTTCATCTGTGTTTTTATCGCAAGAGAGATGCTCACTATAACCGTTCCCATCTTCAACAAAGTGACATAAATATAACAAATAAACATCTCTCTATTTGATAGGTAATCTTAATTAAACAATTAGACATCTCTCTATAAATTAACAATGGTAATCCTAGTCAATAAATTTCATAGACTTCCTTTCGAGAATATAACTATAGCGTGAAGAGATTAAGTCTAAATTATTCCCTATTATCATTATATTAATGGGAACAGGGGCCAAAACATAGGTGGCTTGAGCATGGATAGAGTCAGAATTTCGATACTTACCTGACTCATTTGGATGTCTGGATCTCCTCTCAATATTTGGTCAACCCTTCTCACCTTGTATTCCTGCGATTTCAAATCCACAACATTTCAGTTCAGAAAAGATAATTATGAATGCATTTCCAGTTCAAAATATTAGTGGAGGATAATAATGATAGTAATAATATATATATGAAATTGTTGATAGTAAGAATAAAAACATGGCCAAATAAAAAGTCGTGAAACCTGACAGCACAATTCACATTTGGAATATCCTCCTTTTTTATGGGACCAACGCTCGATGCATTTCCTGTGAGCATACTGTGTAGCCAAAAAAACACATGTTTTGCATGAACATGTTTATGATAAAATATGACAAAATACTCGACACCCATAAACATGTCATTCATCAAAGATGACAGAATATAAACCACTTTTATCTATCCCCTAAACCCCGTACCTTCAAGTTGCCAGAACAGGCACAGGGAATATCCATATTTCCTTTATTAATGAAAGGCAGAGATATTTAAAAAATGAGATGAAATTTGGTGAATAAAAATATTTATAAAACAGTTTTTGCAAATACATAAATTCATTCTTTGGTAAATCAACTAAATGTTTATTGATATGCAACTTATATGACAATACATTGATCAACTTTTTTTAACCCATAATGTTTTCAATATGCCTTCTAGGTCACACTAACCATTGTCATTGACCATCTCATACAAAAGGATGTCAATATCAACAAGATAAACGAAATCCCTTTTCAAATTTCAGGGACTTCCTTTCGAGAATATAACTATAGTGTGAAGAGCTTAAGTCTAAATTATTCCCTATTATCATTATATCAGTGGGAACAGGGGCCAAAACATAGGTGGCTTAGACATGGATAGAGTCAGAATTTTGGTACTTACCTGAATTTTCTGGATGTCCGGATCTCCTCTTGGCATTTGGTCAACCCTTCTCACAGCACAATTCACATTTGGAATCTCCTCCTTTTTTATGGGACCAACGCTCAATGCATTTCATGTGAGCATACTGTGGAGCCAAAAAAACACATGTTTTGTATGAACATGTTTATGATAAAATATGACAAAATACTCGACACCCATAAACATGTCATTCATCAAAGATGACAAAATATAAACCACTTTTATCTATCCCCTAAACCCTGTACCTTCAAGGGGCCAAAACAGGCATAAGGAATCTCCATATTTCCTTTATTAATGAAAGGCAGAGATATTTAAAAATGAGATGAAATTTGGTGAATAAAAATATTTATAAATTTTTTTTGCAAATACATAAATTCATTTCACTTTGAGAAGGACTTTGGAGGGTCCAATTCATGGTCATTTTTGGTGGCAATGCTAGTCTGTTCTCCTTGCTAGTGGTTGCATTTCCACTTTCTCCTAGATATAATTTATTTAGCTACATTTAATATTAAATTGTTGCATCAAATGTTAGTTTCATTTCACTTAATCCCATGAAAAACCTAAATTACAATAGTTGAAAAACCTAAAATATCTTCTCTACGGGTTGTTCTCTTTTAGTCCCAAAGGAAAAGTACATGATTAGTACAGTGTATTACCTATTCAATCAATTCAAGGCTAGTAGTAGTTTAAAGAAAATTTAGAAAGTCATTATTGAAATTCTCATCATGTAATTGAATTGTTGCAATAATTGTGTGAAAAACATAAATAAGACAAAGAGTTTGTATGATATTTCAATACAAGGTTACATAAGATGTATTACTCATTTCAGAAAAATCATAGGCCCACACCATAGTTGGCTTGTGTTTTGTATCTATGATCTCTTCCCTTAACAATTTCTTTGTTCATTATGTAGAAAGGAATTGAAATTGTAGAGTTGGCACAAAACCAAGCACACACAATTGAAAATGAGTTGTATATGTGTCACCTATCTCCGATTTTGTCTCCATATTTTGAAGACTCCATGGTTGAAAAAACAAATTTTCAAATATCAAGCATAGATGATGAGGGAGAACATTCATTTGAGAATGTGATCATATTTTAATTGTTGCAATAAGAGATAAATAAT
>JASDQU010253481.1:0-11248 GCA_032191745.1 Picea mariana
AGGTGCATACTTCTACCTGTATTCCATATCCAATTGTTTTTCATTTACTCTGTCTATACTTATTCCACTGGTTTGCAACTGTTCTGTTTTTTTTCCTTAGATACTGCATATTTTCATGTATATTGACTTATCTTCATGTCAATTGTATTTTCTGTGTCACTTCCTTGAAATAAATAGATTTCTACTCCATATTTTTTTCATGTGTTCCTACATATCAACTTGCCTTCATATCCATTGTATTCTCTGTATTGCTGCATTGAAAAAAGAACAAACTAATTGAACACGAAGATGGAGCCTTATGTGCCACAGCTGAGAAAGCTGGAGTACAATCTTCCAAAAGGTATGGCTACAGTGGTGCGACAACAAATACAATGCGTATGCCTACTGCACATCCATATCGAGTATGAACAATATACACATTTTCATAGCCACTGTTTCAGAAGTGACATGGGCATGGGCAGTGAACTGTCGCAAACATGAGCACAACGACAATGCTGAAGGTAAGGATTCATAGATTACGCTCTTACTATGTTTACGAAACAAATATCCACAGTTATTTATTCTTCTATGCCATGGTAAATATGTTTATGTCGTTTACACCACATGTTTTTTAGTTCACAAGAACTATCAACAAGTAGAAGTGAAACCTCCATCATAGTACAAGGTCCAGAGAGTAAGAGGTATGGTTACAAAACTCTGATTTGCATACGTTGTCCAATTTGTGCATATATTGAAGCTTGTCATATTTTAGAATATGCTTGCATGTAAGAATGCCAAGTCATATATTTTCTCTATTTGCTTGTTGAAATAGATATAAACATATCTTTTAACTTGAACTAGGGTCTATTGAGCTCCAACTATATTTCAAGGTTGAGAAAGTTTTTCCCATAGTTGATGTGTTTCTATCGCTTGATAACTATCATACTAAGTGTTGTTGTGTGAGGTGTACAATTCTTTGCTCCCTTTCTTTTTCCTCTTCTATACTTACCCATTTTTCCCTTTTCTTCTTCCCCTCTATTACCTGCTTTTCCCTTTTCTTCTTCCCCTCTATTATCCATTTCTGGTTCTATACTTAGTCACATATCTATGCTCGTGGGTTCCTGGGGTGGCGGAGTGAGAAATTCCATATCCATCTATATCTTCACATCATGAGTCCGATCGACCGTCGTTCGTTTTCATACTTAGCCAATTTTATGGATGCGGGTTCCCGTGTAGGCACCATCGAACTCTTGTGCCCTATGTTTGGGGTATACATCTTTAACCCAAAACTTTGATCATCTACAATTCGACCGTGGACTCCTCAAACACCCAAGGCTCACTCTACCTACAATGACTCTGTCTGAATGCTTGCATATAACTACGCCAAGTCATATATTTTGTCTACTGCTTGTTGAGATAGATATAAACCACATCTATTTTATCTTGAAGCAGGGTTTGTTGAGCTCTAGCTATATTCCATGGCTGAAAATGTTTTTCCCATAGTTGATGTGTTTCTATCGTTTGATAGTTATCAGACTAAGTGTTGTTGTGTGAGGCATACAGTTATTTGCTCCCTTTCTTTTTCATCTTCTATACTAGCATGTTCTTCCCTTTTCTTCTTTCCCTCTATTATCTGTTTCTGGTTCTATACTTGGTCGCATATCTATGCTCGCGGGTTCCCAGGGTGGCGGAGTGATAAATTATATATCCATCTATATCTTCACATCATGGGTCCGACCAACCACCATTAATTTCCATACTTAGCCAATTTTATGACCGTGGGTTCCTTCATAGGCGCTATCGAACTCTCATGCCCCGTGTTCGGGTATACATCTTGCACCCAAAATTTCGGTGATCTACAATTCGACCTCGGACTCCTCGAACTCGCCAGCCTCACTCTACCTATGATAACTCCGTCTGAACACCCCTCCTTTCCATACTTAATACCAAGTGTTGTTGTGTGACACATGAAGTTCTTTGCTCCATTTATTTTTCTTCTTCTATACTTGCTCGTTTTTCCATTTTCTTCTTCCCCTCTATTATCCGTTTCTGGTTCTATACCTAGTCGCATATCTATGCTCGTGGGTTCCTGGGTTTGAGGAGTTAGAAATTCTATATCCATCTATATCTTCACATCACGAGTCCGACCAACCACTATTCATTTCCATACTTAGTTAGTTTTATGCCTGCGTGTTCCTGGATAGGCCCTATCAAACTCTCATGCCCAGTGTTTGGGGTATACATCTTGCAGCCAAAACTTTGGTGATATACAATTTGACCCTAGGCTCCTCAAACTCACAAACCTCACTCTACCTACGAGCTTATTGAAATAGATCTAAACAACATCTCTTTGGACTTCAACCAGGGTCTATTGACCTCCAGCTATATTTCATTGCTGAGAATGTTTTCCCATAGTTGATGTGTTTCTATCGCTTGATAATTATCAGACTAAGTGTGTTGTGTGATGCATAAAGTCTTTGCTCCCTTTCTTTTTCCTCTTCTATACTTAGTTGAATTTATATGCTCGCGGGTTCGCGGGTGGCGAACTGAGAAGTTCTATATCCATCTATATCCTGACATCACGAGTCCAACTGACCACCGTTCATTTCCTTACTTAGCCAATTTTATGGCCGCGGGTTCCCAGGTAGGCGTTATCAAACTCTCATCCCTTGTGTTTGGAGTATACATATTGCACTCAAAACTTGGGTGATCTACAATTCGACCACAGACTACTCGAATTCGCAAGCCTGACTCTACCTACGATGACCCCTTCTGACCGCCCTATCTTTCCATACTTAGTCAATTCTTCAAAGTTTCGTGGGTTCACGAACTCCCAGGTTCACAAAAGTATCAAAGCATTTTTCACTCCCCTCCATCCACGCCACCTTCGCCCCTTCCCAATGCACATTAATTATGCTTTTACTAATGACAACTTACCACAGATGTTAGAAAACATTGGCATTAATAAGCGGAAAGCTCGGGGACATCTGCCATTAAAATACATTAATGGGAGAATATTATGGAATCTGATGAGTTTTTTTTTGTCAATCTTGAATTGGCAAAAAATTGTTGGTTATTTTTTTTTTTTTAAGGCATCATCGTAGCAAGAATGCAATATTGTGCTAGCCCATTGTCATCTACAAAGGTGTTGACATGATGCCCCTCTTTAGTATTGTGCATATATTACAACTTGGCATATTTGAGAGTATGCTTGCATATGAAAATGTTAATCCACCCTTCAAATTTGAACATGGTTTGCATTTGTGGCACAAAAAATACTAATAAAATAAAATAATATGAACAATGTTTAAGTAAATATAAACAAATTATCTTTTAACTTGAACCTGATTTTGTCAAGCTCCAGGTATATTACATAGCTGACAATGTTTTTCCCATAGTTAATGTTTATGGCCACTAGTTCCCGGATTGGCACTATCGAACTCTCATGCCCCCTGTTCCGTGATATACATCTTGCACCCAAAAATTCCGTTATCTACAATTTGACCCCGGACTCCTCAAACTTGCAATCTTCACTCTACCTACAATGAGTCTATCTTGATATAAACAACATCGCTTTGGACTTCAACCAGGATCTGTTAACCTCCAACTATATTTCATTGTTGAGAATGTTTTCCCATAGTTGATGTGTTTTTGTCGCTTGATAATTATTAGACTAAGTGTTTTTGTGTGAGGCATAAATTTCTTTGCTCCCTTTCTTTTTCCTCTTCATACTTAGTCGAATTTCTATGCTCGTAGTTTTGCAGGTGGCGAACTGAGAAATTCTATATCCATCTATATCTTGACATCACGAGTCCGACCGACTGCCATTCGTTTCCTTACTTAGCCAATTTTATGGCCGCGGGTTCCCGGGTAGGCGTTATCGAACTCTCATCGCCCATGTTTGGAGTATACATATTGCACCCAAAACTTGGGTGATCTACAATTCGACCAAAGACTAATATAATTCGCAAGCCTGAATCTACCTATGATGACTCCTTTTGACTACCCCACCTTTCCATACTTAGTCGATTCTTCAAAGTTTCATAGGTTCACAGATTCTCGGGTTCACAAAAGTATCAAAGCATTTTTTGCTCCCCTCCATCCATGCCACCTTCGCCCCTTCCCAATGCACATTAATTATGCTTTTACTAGTGACAATTCACCACAAATGTTCGAAAACATTGGCATTAATAAGAAGAAAGGTTGAGGACATCTCCCATTAAAATGCGTTAATGGGAGAATATTATGGAATCTGATGAGTTTTTTTTTGTCAATCTTGAATTGGCAAAAAAATGTTGGTTATTTTAGTTTTTTTAAGGCATCATCGTAGCAAGAATGCAATATTGTGCCAGCCCACTGTCATCTACAAAGGTGTTGACATGATGCTCCTCTTTAGTATTGTGCATATATTACATCTTGGCATATTTGAGAGTATGCTTGCATATGAAAATGTTAATCCACCCTTCAAATTTGAACATGGTTTGCATTTGGGCCACAAAAAATACTAATAAAATGAAATAATATGAACAATGTTTAAGTAAATATAAACAAATTATCTTTTAACTTGAACGTGATTTTGTTGAGCTCCAGATATATTACATAACTGACAATGTTTTTCCCATAGTTAATGTTTATGGCCGCTAGTTCCTGGATTGGCGCTATCGAACTCTCATGCCCCCTGTTTCGTGATATACATCTTGCACCCAAAACTTCTGTTATATACAATTCGACCCCGAACTCCTTGAACTTGCAAGCTTCACTCTACCTACGATGAGTCTGTCTGGGTCCGTCTAGTTGCCCCACATTTTCATACTTAGTCGATTTCCCTGCCACCTTCGCACACTTTCCCAATGCAAATTGATTACACTTTTATTAGTGATAAATCACCACATAGGTTTGAAAATATTGGCATTAATGAGAGAAAAGCTCGAGGACATCTCCCATTAAAATGCATTAAACCAAGATTTATGAGAGATTGTATTACCATCCTTCAGTGTTCATTCTAAATACTATCAAAAAATTACTGTCACATGTAGCAATATAAACAAATCTTCATCAAAACATTATATTTTCTCATAGGCACCCCACATGCACCCCAGTCTCCTGAAGTGAGTGATATTTGGATCCATCAAATAAACCTCCCTATCATCGAATTGACAGAGGTCAATATTATGGCATCTGATTTGTTTTTTTTTGTGTGGATGTTGAGCTCAAAAAAATTGTTATTTACTTTAGCTTTTTTAAGGCATTATACCCCGCCTTTCCATACTTAGTCGATTCTTCACCTCCTGTTGTCACAGATTCGCGGGTTCCCACGCTCCGAGGTTCACAAAAGTTTCGAAGTAGTTTTCGCTCCCGTCCATCCCCGCCACCTCGCACACTTCCCAATGCACATTAATTATGCCTTTATTAGTGACAATTTACCACACACATCGAAAATATTGGCATTAATAGGTGGAAAGTTCGAGGACATCTCCCATTAAAACACATTGAACCAAGATTTATGAGAGACTATATTATCATGCTCCAACGTTCATTTTAAATACTATCAGGAGCAAAGGAATGTTCTCGTCACCTTATGGCTGCAACTCGACAACATTTCTGTGGAGATACCCTGAATATTTTCGAGCGCGGGGACCCGATTTTTCAGTGGTCCAGAGCTTATGACTATTACTTATCCCCTTCTGCCCAAAAGGAAGTTATCTGGACATCTGGAATTGCACAAGTAGGTTGTGTCCCTGGAATTTTTTACTATAAGGAGTTGGTTACTTGCTGCGTCGGAAACTATATTCCAAACTAGCATATTATCCAGTTGCGGGACCATTCCCAAGTCTCCCTATAGCCTCAAGTATTTTGAAAAATGTTAAGACTTCCCGACCCAACGCCTACTTGCAAGGGAGAGAATTGCAGAGAGTTCTTAAAAAAGCATGATAATGAATTGGACCTGTCTCCGAAGTTCTTAGAGAATCCAGTGACCGGTCACGGGGACATGACTAGATTACAGGTTCGTGCATTTAAGAACCCTTTATGGGAAATTGCACGGCTTTTCATGAGGACAGCAGGACAAGAAAGTATAGCCAACATCTCTCGGATGATTCTGTATATTTTATATTTTACAGTGAAGAAACAAGCCATCTTCCATTGGGACAAGTTGATTTCCATTGAAATCTCTTCCTAGTTATTGCAATACACAAGGCAGAAGAAATTATGTGTGTCATCTTATTTAATTTTCGTGATGGCGAATTGTTGTCCATTCCCTGCATTATCTATGTGTAAGAAGGTAAACTGTGAATTTGGCCTAGTAACCTTCTAGTACCATATATTATGGAGACACGACGCCTCCCAACATTTTTATGAAGTCTTTAATGATTTTGTTTTAGTTTTTAAAGGATTGATATTTGGAAAGTATTTTCCCCGGTTGTTTGACTAGGCGACCAAGTTCCTGGATAGGAAGGGCACACTAGAAGAAATGGAGAACTATAATGTTATAAGGATTTTTGGGTCCAAACAAAATCCTTGCTTCCTTCCATGTCACATATCCGATACAATGTTTTTTGCTGAAACAACAAGGCAGTACACCTACTAGTTGCATTTTTTCCATGAAAAGAGAAAAACTCAATTCATCCCTCTGCCTTGGAAAGTCGAGGATTTCATAGTCAGGAATATGAACAAGATTGATAGTTTCGCGGGCCACTTCCACAGCTTCAATTTGAAATGTGCTGAAAAAGTAAAAGGGTTCGACCCTGATGGTATTTTGTGGAACACCTATTGGCTGTCGGTTTCAACAGTTATTTCACTGACACTATCCTGAATGAAGATGAAGATAACGCCTCAGGAAGTCCTGCTCATGACACTTGCAACCTCGAGACAGTACTCAACACTAATGATTTGTACAAGCATAAACGAAAAGGCCCGGGTGAGAAAAGTGCCCAATCCCCGACCGCCACATCCAAGAGTACATAATCTCGGATCAGTACTCCAATGGCCTACCCAAGCAAGAAAATCACATACATTTCTTCAGGCGGAGGAGGAGATAAGAACCCTCCCCCCGAAAAAATTGAAAGTTATCACAAACTTTCCACGAGCAAATAACATAAAACAATAGTGCAAGAACAGGAGGGACCGAGGAGAGAAATTGATATCCACGATCTCTCCCTCAAGGATATGGAACTAGAAATTGACATTGACAAAATTTTCCCCGATGATGACTAGCTAGACAGCACTGCTCCGCATAATCCTGAGATGGAAATAATTGGGACCGATACCTTGGACAAAGAAGAGTCTTTTGCATTTCAGAGCACTGTTTTTGACAACGAATCCAAAAAATTGGTTATTGAAAAGAGAGATGTAAAGAATAAGAAAGGGAAATCTCATTCAGACATGAACCTATGGAACATGCGTCCTTCCCAGATCTCCTAGATACACCGAGCAACTGAAGATGCTCTAGAAAACTCTATTAGTGGCCTTGAAGCGAAGAACATCATGTTAAAGGAGCGAATCAAAGAATTGGAGGGAGCTCTAATGCCTCTTCCACCATTTGCTACTCCCTTGGAAATGATCGGGCCCACCGCACCTGCGACAAAGTTAAAAGGATCAACAAGCCTTCTCACATCAGCCCGAGGCCATTTGGAAAAGAATATAAAGAGAAGAATGGAATTAATAACAAAATCTTGGGAGATGTCAAATATTATGGTCTCTTTTGGAACAAGAGTGCATGCTTTTCATGAGTATCTGTAAGCATATCTCAAGAATGAGCAAGGTTTCTACCTTGATGCAGTTGTACCATTTGGTGTTAAAGTTACTGGTATGAAGGAATCCAGAAGAAGAGAGGAGGATCTCCCTTCGCCAGATCGAATAGACCAACTAAACACATGCTAGAAAGAAAAGGTAAAAAACCTGAATGGTATCATTCCAGCATGTAGCCACGCCATATCTAGAAGAGACAAACTATTCAAGAAGCTAATTGAGATAGATCTAGCTGGCAGCACCAATGAAGTCCAAGACCCGAAATTGATATTCAACTCGTTTTTTTTTAACCAAGCAAGCATTTGATGATCAAGTTCATATCTAGACAAGAATGTCATTTGAAAATTTCTATGGCATTCTTGAATATGGTGAAGATGACGTGAAAAACTGGCTAGTCAGTTATTCGATTAAAAACAAAGATATTCAAGAAGCATTACATAACCTCTCTATTGATCTAAGGGACTTGGAAACCAAATTCTTCAATATAAAAATCCGGCATGAAATCAACATCGTGCCCATGAGGAGCTACATCAAAGAGTGGTTCAAAAAGGTTGTCCACAAGACTACCAATGAAGGGAAAAGGATGCTTCACACGGTTCCCATAACCACTGATCAAAGCCATAAAAGGACATCAACGAACAAATGACAAGGCATGGGACACCATCATAGTAAGTTTATACTGATCACATTCTTCTGTATTTGTCGATGTCTTCATCCATTTACTGTATCTCTTTAAATACAAAGCTTTAACCGAGGACTCACAATTTTCTCTTTCTTCTTATCAGGTCTTGTTGTTTTCCATAGCCAACTTTCTTCTTTATACAAGCTTGATTCTTGTACATCTTTGCTTTGTAGTCTGCGGGAACCCCAACCCCAGTCATTATGGCAAACACATTTATATTTCACAAAATATGTACTGAACTATATATTTTTTTACAAATTCCAAGACAACTATTTTGGGAATGATTCTCAAATGTATTTTGTAACCCATTTTATCTGAATACAAAATATTTGAGGTTGTTCTATGGTGATCTTCAATGTTTGGCGTTGTTTTTTTGAATTTTGTATTTTTTTTTTAAATTAACTCATTTCTCTGTACATGTTGGGTTTATGTTCCTGTTTAATATTGTGCATATATTGCAACTTCCTATATTTTAGAATATGCTTCCACATACAAAATGTTAAGTCATATATTTTTTATCTATTGCTTATGGGTTTGAGCAAAATTTGTGAGCCAAAAACACCCTTCAAATTGCAACATGGTTTACATTTGGACGGCAAATAATCTATCAAGATACATTAATATGAATACATTTTAAATAAATATAAACAAAATCTCTTTAGACTTGAACCTGACTTTCTCGAGCTCTTGAATTGGTTGCGGGTTCTCGGCGTAGCAGGCTGCCAGATCCTCATCTCCATCTATATCGTCACATCATGAGCCCGACCGACGACCATCCCTTTCAACACTTAGCCAATTATCTCACCACGGGGTCCCGACTTAGCGCTATCGAATTCTTATGCCCCGTGTTCCGTGATATACATCTTGCACCCAACACTTACGTGATATACATTTTGCACTCAACACTTCCGTGATTTACAATTCAAACCCCGACTCCTGGAACTCACAAGCTTCACTATACCCGGGTTCACAAAAGTTTCAAACCATTTATCTCTCTCTTCAATCCCCGCCACATTCCTGCCCTTCCCAATGCACATTCATTATGCTTTTACTAGCGACAACTCAGCACACAGGTTCACTTATTGGCATTGATAATTAAAAAATGCATTCAACCACGATTTACGAGAGTCCGACCAACCGCCGTTGTTTTTCATACCTAGCCAAATATGTGCTCATCAGTTCCCAGGTTGGCGCAACCAAACTCTTATTCCCTGTGTTCTGTCATATACATCTTGCACCCAAAACTTCTGTGATCTACAATTCCATACTTGGCCAAATTTATGGCCGTCGATCCCCGCTTTGGCGCTATTATAAATCTTGCACCCAAAACTTTCGTCATCTACAATTCCGTGAGATACATCTTTCATTGAAAAATTATGTGGTCTACAATTCCTCCATCTCGCAAGCTTCATTCTACCCGGGTTCACAAATGTTTTAAAGCATTTATCGCTCCCTTCCATCCCCGCTACCTTCGCGCCCTTCCCAATGCACATTGTTTATGATTTTACTAGTGACAACTCAACACACATGTTCGAAAAAATTAGCATTAATAAGTGAAAATCTCGAGGACATCTCCGATTACTACGCATTAAACTGCAATTTACGGGAGCCCGACCAACCGCCCTTCCTTTCCATACTTAGCCAATTTTATGGCAGCGGGTTCTTGGCTTTGCGCTATCGAACTCTCATTCCTCGTGTTTTGTGATATACATCTTGCACCCAAACCTTTTGTGCTCTAAAATTCCACCCTGCACTCAAACTCGCAAGCTTCACTCTACCGGGGTTCACAAAAAGTTTCAAAGCATTTATCGCTTCCTTCCATCCCCTCCACCTTCGCACCCTTCCCAATGCACATTAATTATGCTTTGCTTAGTGACAACTCACCACACAAGTTCGGAAGGATTGACATTAATAAGCGAAAACCTCGAGGACATGTCCCATTAAAATGCATTAAACAATGATTTATGGGAGTCTGACCGACCGACCTTCCTTTCCATACTTAGCCAATTTTATATCCCCGGGTTCCCGGGTTGGCGTTACCAAACTCTCATTCCCTGTCTTCCGTGATATAGATCTTGCACCCAAAACTTTTGTGATCTACAATTCCACCCCACACTCCTCGAACTCGCAAGCTTTAAAAGTTTCAAACAATTTATCACTCACTTCCATCTCTGCCACCTTCGCGCCCTTCCCAATGCAAATTAATTATGCTTTGATTATTGATTAATAAGTGAATACCTCGAGAACATCTCCCATTAAAATGCATTAAACTACGATTTACGTAAGATTATATTATCAGATATCTTCTTCACATGTTACATTTCATATTACTTTATGGGAAGATTCCATTTCATACTAATTTCTTTGTTCCTACCCTCTATTCCTAGGTAGATTATTTTTCAATAACTATAAAGTAAGATATAAGTTATATCTTAAATTACTATTCAATGCAATTTCAATATAACTTTTAATATATACAATTTTCTTATCATTTCATTTCTAAACAAGGGTTGCATGGCAACGCAGTCCCTGCCGAGTTAGTTGGGAAATACATGTTGAACAATGAAACTTAATATAACTAAATGCACAAGTAATGAATATTTTTTGTCAAAATATAATAATTGAGGATTGTTTATTATTCAAAATGTATAATGCACCGTAAGCTAAATGGAACTATAATATTCATAAATATAATAAATATAATAATAAATAATATATTAGATAATAAATATAATATAAATATAATAATGCATAATAATAAATACATAGTACAACTTTTTATATTTAGATGTGGTGATTGGTGAAATTCATTGATTATGTAATTAATTCTACATATTGAAA